>BHEV01005756.1:5952-22737 GCA_004319985.1 Emydocephalus ijimae | reverse complement strand
ATGTAATAACTCCAATACCTTCCCTTGTAATTTTTCCGGAATAACAACCCTATCCCCCCAAAGTACACAGCCTTTTTGTAATGACAGTTCTGTTTGCCGATTCTGAAATGTCCTGAATGATTCGTCGTTGTCTTTTTCCGGCCACCCTTTCTCTACCCAATGTAACACCCACGCCAGATGCTTGTCTTTATTAGTTTCCCAAGCAATGTCTGACGCGGTTATGGGTAGGTCGGGCAAAGTCTCTATGCTAAGGGTGGCCGTCATGGGTGCTGGGTCGGTGTCTAGGTCCAATAGCGGCGTGCAGCTCAGGGCGTCTGCATGGGTGATCGTCTTACCGGGTCGGTGTGTGAGCTGGTAGCTGTAGGCAGCAAGGAATTCGGACCACCTTGTCATTCTAGGAGAGAGAATGTTTGGGGTGGCCCTGTTCCCTGCAAGGATTCCCAGCAGCAGCTTGTGGTCGGTGATGATGGTGAACGTCCGGCCGTAGAGGTACTCATGGAACTCCTTCACTGCGGTGACGATAGCCAGGGCCTCTTTGTCCAGCTGACTGTAGTTTCTCTCCGGTTTGGTGAGGGTCCTTGAAAAGAAGGCGATGGGTGCTTCTTTTCCATCGGGGAGAGTGTGGCTGAGGATGGCGCCGACACCGAAAGGTGATGTGTCGCATGTGACGGCTAGTGGTAGGGTCTCGTTGTATTGGATGAGGACGGCATCCGAGGTGAGCAGGTCCTTGGTTTTGTTGAAGGCGGCTTCCTCGTGTTTCCCCCAAGTCCATGTGGCTGCCTTGTCCAAAAGCCTATGCAAAGGCTCCGCCGCGGTCGCCGGTACTTGCCTAGGGTGCTGTCGAACACTTCCTGGAAGTCCCTTGCAAGTTGTTCTTCCCAGTCGGCATCTGCGACGTGATCGACGCCCGTAACTTCAATCCCGAGGGGCGTGAACCACTGTAGTCCCAAAAGGCTGGGGCGGCCTAGGTCCACGATTGTCAGGGGAAGCCTTGCTGTGCACTCTTTGAAGGTTACTTCAAAATGTCCTGTTCCGACTACTGGGATGCGATTCCCCTGGTAGTCTTTAAGGATTAATTTCTGGGTTTCCAGTCCCCTTTCGTGGATCGTGGGCACCAAACGCTTGATTTCCCGCCATGCAACCATGGAGAGGTAGGACCTGGAGTCCACCTCCATCTTGCATGGTTCGCCCTTGATGCCCACTTCCACGTATACCTTTCGGGCGTCTGCGCTGGATGAGTGGCCGATAACGACCGTCTGGTGGGTTTCCTCTCTCTGTCGGTTCTCGCCGTTCCATCGGCCCCATCCGTCTCGGTTCCAGCGATTTTTGGCTTGGCGGTCTCTGGGCCTGGGGGGGGTGCCGTCTCGTCTCCGGTTGCTGTGATCTCGCCGTCGGGGACTGTAGGCTTTCTTAAGATGGCAGACTTGGGCGATGTGGCCTCTTTTATCGCAGTGTCGGCAGATCGCATCGAAAAACCGGCACTCCGATCGAAGGTGGTCGCCTCCGCACCCAGCACATTGGGGTCCCAACTTATGACTCTGCTGGTCGTGCTGGTCTCGTCCCATCTGGAGTCGATGGATGTCCGTGGTATTGGAGGCGGAGTTGAAGTCGCCATGGTGGGCGGTGGTCTCTTGGCGGCTTGCTTCAGGGCGTGCCTCGGTCACCGTGCCCATCTAGGTGGTCACGATGCGATCCCTGGTGTCCGGTCTCCACATTCGAGCCACCGATTTCCAGGTTGCTTCGGCTGCGGTGGCCTCGGCGAGGGCGTCGGTGAGGGTGATGTCGCCTTTTGCCATCAGTTGACTAGGTCTCTGAGCCCGAGGATGACACGGTCTCGCAGAGTCTCATCCATGTCCGTGAACCCACACATGCCCCCTAGGCTCTGTAGATCAGCCACAAAGTCGCTGATGCTCTCACCCGATCTCTGGTCCCACCGGTAGAAATCGTGCCGCCTGATGAGGGTGGGCACAGCGGGGGCATAGTGGTTTTGGAGCAATGGCTTGAGATCGACCCAGTCCATCGCCTTCACGTCCTCGGGTTTTGCGAGAGCTTTTGCCATCTTGAACATTGTGGGCCCGCAGTGTGTTAAAAAGACGGCTCTTTTCTTCTGCCCGGTTGCATCCCTTAAGTTGCTACTTTCGAGGAACATTAGGAATCGGTCTGTGTACGATTCCCAATCCTTGGTGGTGGGGTTAAAAGGTGCGGGCGGTGCGATGCTGGCCATCTTGTCGGTCTCACTTCCTCAGGACATGTGCTTGATGGGGATTAGTCTTGAGATCCCACCTTCGTCGCCAGTGCCATGTCCGTCGCGGGAAAGGAGACTCGGAGCCAGTGACTTAGTTTCAGCTCTTTATTTGGTCCCGAGATCGGCTCGGGCTCCAAAGGAAAAACAGCAGCTTTTATTCTTTGGCCGCGGCGGCCACGGCCAATGGCACCACTTTGAATCTCCCGCGATTAATTTCCACCAATCGCGGGGGATTCGCGGCGGGCCAATCAGGGCGGCTCGCTCGACCAATCAGATCGCCGTGCGCTTGACCAATCGCTACGTGGCATTTACAAGTATGTTAATGACTGTACAGAACATCTATTAAGCCAGATAGTTTGTTGTCCAGCAGTCCTTCCAATGCAAAATTAAGGATTGTAATCAACTAATCTGCTGCCTCTTTCAGGAGAAAGCACTGAAAGCTATATCCAGGGCCTTCTTTATGGCATAATTCTGCCATTCAGGTATGGAACCTGATTCTCAGAATCAAGAAGTCAAATGAAAAGAAAGTCAATCCCAACTTTGTTCGAAAGAAGTTTGAAAAAATACAATAAAAAGGACCTTCTGATGTAATTATGATCTATCCTTATTATTTTTGCTTATAAAACAGACTGTAATATTGAATAATCCATAAAATTAATTTACATTTCTATTCAATAACACAGATACATACATACTGAAGTGAAAGAAGAATGGTGCTACACTTCTCATAATATGGATACTGAGTTCCTAAAGTTATTTTTCCTGCATTATAAAACTGTATGTGTGTATATATCTCCTCCAAAGTTAAACTAATATGAAATGGCCCTTGTATTTGAACTTGTCGCATGGAACTGGTTTAAATTTTAATGCATGCTCTGGAGTAGATTTGTATAAGGCAAGGTAAAGCAAGGCCCATGAAATATTGATTTTGTACATTTTCTTATGAATTTTTATACTCCAATTTAGTAAATTTTTCATCTTGCCTGCACTTAGAGGTTGCCTATAAAGTTATTACTACCAATTGTATTAACTACTGTAAATAAATCATCTTTGTTGGGGCTATTTGTCTGAACATGGGCCAACAGGCACCAGTTTGTTCAAGATCTGACATTCCTTTGCTTCAGACTTAAAGGGCTGAATGAATTTTAAAAATGTCAGGATTGTATGGGCACAAGTACATATTTCTACTGTGTCTCCAAATAGAAATTAGATTCTTCCTGCATAACTACTACCTAAGAGATGGCTTCAGAAAGAAATTAAGAAACATGGAATTTACAGATTCAAATTTGGTCTTGCATATTTTAACCTGGAATAAGAAAAATCACATTCATGCCATTTCTAGACATTCCCTTTATGTGCTCAACCATACCCCTTCCTCAAATTTATTTATTTATTTATTTTTATTTATTTATTTATTTATTTGATTTGTCAATTGTTTACAAGATAATAAGTATAAGTGTATACATAGTTATGAATACATGAAATGGGTACATATAAGAAAAATAAAAGAAAAATAAAAGAAACAATAGGACAGGGACGGTAGGCACATTGGCGTGCTTATGCATGCCCCCTAGAGACATCTTAGGAAAGGGTGAGGTCAATAGTAGACAGTCTAAGGTTAAAGTTTTTGGGGTTTGGGGAAGAAACTACAGAGTCAGGTAGAGTATTCCAGACATTGACCGCTCTGTTGCTGAAGTCGTATTTCCTGCAATCAAGTTTGGTGTGGTTAACCTTGAGTCTGTATCTATCGTGTGCTCTTACGTTGTTATGGTTGAAGCTGAAGTATTCATTGACAGGTAGGACATTGCAATGTATGATTTTATACACCATGCTTAAATCAGACCGAAGACATCGTAATTCAAGGTTTTCTAGTTCTAGAATTTCAAGTCTGGTGGCATAAGGTATTCTACAACGAGTAGAGGAGTGGAGAACTCTTCTTGTGAAATATTTCTGGACTTTCTCAATTGTGCTAATATCAGATACGTAATGAGGGTTCCAGACTGATGAGCTGTATTCAAGTTATGGTGAGTTGTTGTGGCTTTCATTTTTAAAGAATTGTGAGGAAAATGAAGATGTTGAAAAGGTTAGAATCTTCAAAGATTTCAACAAGTAACATAAGCAAATTATATTTAAAATCACATTGATGTAAACCCTGCAACCAAGAAATAAAAGTTTGCAGTGACTGAAGGGCCTAAGATAATTGAACTATATGTTCTATGCTTGTTCTTTTTTCAAAAACTTAGGGTGTCCATGAACTTTTGATACATACCAGAATTTTTAGGAAATGAAAGAGAACAAGAGAGAAAAAATTCCATCCCACAAGAACTTGCAATTTGGAGTTGCAGAAAAAAATGGTTCTATTTCCCCGTGGATCATTTTGTTCTTATTTTAGAACAAACTTTCTGATAATTTACATCGTTAAATGGCTGAATATGACATTGTTGTGTCTAAAAAGATAACTCAGGTCATTTTACTAAATGCTTCTTTTCTACAAGTAATTTGGTATGGTAAATGATTCCAACAAGTTTTATAGAATACTCAACAACTGAAAATTTGGCAGGATTCCTTTGATTGTTTGTAAAGAAAATGCCACAAACATTGAGAGGAAGTCTGGCATGCTTCATCACAAAATAATCACAATTTTCATCACAAGACAAGTTTGTATTTCAAGTTATTATACTTACAATATTGGATTTAAGGGGACAGGATCTAATGTTCAACCTGGCTTTAGAAGAAGGGATGGCAGAGTCGGGGCTGGAGTCAAAAGAGGACTCAGCCTATAATTTCTATATTGCCACAAAAGTCCAACTCCTCTTGAATTCTGTAAACCCTTACCTAGTGCCAAAATAGTGTTAACTGTTAATTGAGTTGATTCCTATGCACAGGCATGAGCAACAAATTAGTTTAATCGGAACTTCAAATGTGGTCCTGGACTTTCACACTGGACACTGGTTTTATTATTCATTAACCATAGACTTATGAACTTCATAATATTTGCGATAATATTTGCTGAACCCTGATGAATATAGGAACTTTTGCTGGGGTGTGTGTGTGTGTGTGCTGGTGTATGTGTGTGGTGTGTGTGTGTGTGTGTACACACACACACACACACACACACACACATGTATATATTCACATTATATTTTGGTAGAAATGTGTGGGACATCCCCTGTCCTTGGGAATTTCACAATCCTCATAAAAAACCTTAAACCTCTTCTGTTACAGTAGGGATGTACAATCTCTTTTGAGCCAAGAATCTTGCTTAATGCCTTGGCATTGTATGTCATTAAAGCAAAGGGGAAAGTGGATGTGATCAAAGCAAAAGGAAGCCACATTCAAAGAAAAATCATGTATTTTTAAAACCTTATAAAAGTTGTAAAATCTGTTTTGAGTCTAACTCGATTCTTCTTAACTTCATGGATATGTCCAGGTAGTTTATTAGCAATGTATGGAAGTGGTTTCTAGAAGGCATTTTCTTCTGTTTTTCTTTTTTAAATTCCTAGTCTAGTCTGCTCTCTTGGGTCTAGGCTCTCCCATCTCAATGCTAATCGAATCTGACCATACTTAACTTTTTTGAGATTAGCTAAGATCAGCCAGATGCTGTGTTCTAGCTGGGTCTTAAAATCTGTAAAGTTTTGTTCTCTTTATTTGATTTGTCCATCCTTCAGGGGTGGGATTCAAATTTTTTAACAACCGGTTCTGTGGGTGTGGCTTACTTGGTAGGCGTGGCTTGGTGGTCATGTGACTGAGTGGACATGGCTTGGTGGTCATGTTATTGGCTGGGCATGGCCAACTCAATATCACTCACATCGAGGCACGCATCTCCTTGCCTGGCCTCTCATGAATGTGAGGATGCTGCAACAGTTGTAAGTGTGAAAAATGGTCCTAAGTCACTTTTTCAGTGCCATTGTAACTTTGAATGGCCACTCCACACAAGCAAAGTACCAGGAAAGGAGGGGAAAAAACTCCAGATAAGTTCCAGAAACAGGAATTCTAGTCCTGCCAAGAATGTAATAAAGGTTAACAGAAAGGCAGTTTCTGTAAGCAACACCAGAATGTTTCCTTCCTGCTTTCCTTACAGAATTAGGCCAGTAATTTCTTCTAACAACCAGTTCTCCGAACTGCTTAGAATGTTAACAGCTGGTCCTAGCGAATAGGTGTGAACAGGTAGAATTCCACCCCTGCCACCCTTCATACTCATTTGTCCCCCACCACCCTGAATCCTGAGATGACTGACTTTACATTTAGTGTTCCAGTTAAGGTGTTACTGAGGATGGAACTATAGCTATAAGTTTTTTTGCTTGAATGAATTGTTCCAGGTTCCTCTCAAACTGTTAGTCAGGAGACATCAACATGAATAGGCAATTCAACTAGCCACCTAAACTCATGATTCCACTAAAAAAGTCTCCTCTAATGCAGTATTTACTTATTTATTTAGAAAAATAATTTGTCCACCTGCCTTAAATACATCACTCTGGTTACTATTTTTGTATTCAGTACACAATAAGACAGTAAAACCTCAATAACCAAAATGAAGAATAATACAGTACAAAGAAGAAAAGTAAAACATTATATAATTAGGTTACCAGGAAAAAAAATGCATATATTTGGCATCCCTAATATCCCAGGTCAGTGCCTAGGGAAATAGAATGGGTGGAAATTCTCAGAAATAGTAAGTAATCTTACCCAGGGGTGGGCTGCTACAGGTTTGCCTGGGTTTGGGTGGACCCATTCCTAATGTTATGGCTGGTTTGGTGAACTGCCAAATCCCACCTCTGGTTAGCCCCACCTACTCCACTCCTTCCACCCCGCCTCACCCCTCCCAGGTGTCTACACATGGCCCATTTTGGATGGGAGGTAAGTGCAGGGTCCATGCAGAGGCTCGGGGAGGGGGAAAAATGGGCCTTCCAGAAGTTCTGGAAGACCATACATGGGCCATTCTCAGTCTCTGGAGGGCCTCTGGAGCCCAGGGGAGGCAGTTTTCGCCTTCCCAGAGGCTCGAGGAAAGCCTCTGGAGCCTGGAGAAGGCAAAAAGCCCCCCCCCCAGTGCAGGAGGCCCGAGGCCACACCCACTCTGCAACTGGGTAGAAAACCCATTTCTGAAATTTGGAAGCCCACCCCTCACCTGAGCACATGAAATGCAGCGTTTTAAAGATGTTAGCCAGCATCTTGAATTACATTTACAATGCAGTTCATGTTGCATAAGCAAATTTTGGAGCATTCAAAACTGATGGAAACCAGTCTGGAGGAAAGAGAAGGACTGCAAAATACTGGCCCTCATGCATTCCCAACTCTGAAAGCTGATAAAGAAGCTTAATGTTATTGAAACTCACTGAGAGATCTGGAAAGCCTAGGACAGTTGTATTTCCTGCATCTCGAACTGCTTTCTAATTGTCTTTGGGAACATCCTTGAGGGACAGGAGGAGGAAGAGCTGTAGTTAAGACAATGGCAGATAAGTGGCATCTCAGTCCACAAAGGATTGGACTGAGGAGTGTTTCAGAAGGGCTCCCGGTCTAGTTTCTTGTAAAATAAAAGCAGGGGAAGAGTTTTCAGGCTTGCAAGATTCTATTACTGTACCCCTTACAATAAAGGCAGCATTAGTACTCATGGTATTGGTTTCTTCTCTGGACTACTTTGAAGGGCTGACACTTTTAAAGGCCATCCACAGGCAAGACCAATGGTGTCGAAGTAGTATAACCCAAGATTAAAAATTAACTGAAAAAGGTTTGGATCACCAGCTTTTTCCATGGTGTCCAGTGTACCTACCATCTTTTCAATGTATCTCCTGAAAAATAGAAGGTTGGAGACTGGACAAAAATTGGGTTCAAGGATGACTCCTTGCAGATGGGAAGATTGCTGCTTCTTTCAAATCAGGTAGACACTCCCTTTCACAAGAAAGTGTTTGTCAGTTCTTGGTCCAATTACATGACATCACTTTGCTGGCCTGACCAACAAAAGGGAAATTGATACAAGACACACAATGCAAAACCCAAGCTCTGCACACTTCCTGAGGGCTTACTAAATGAAATGTATGTTGGGTAATCAGGCAAGACTGCCTCAGTCATTTCCATAGGATCTCCCCTGCTAGATCCTATTGCAGTTCAGTCATTAGTTGAAAGGGGGAAATCCTATGAGAGGTTGTTTTTATTTGTGATCTATGATAAGTTGATTGATTTGACTGATTTGACAGGTACTGATGAAAAAGTAATAAAAAACTTTATGGACATTTGCTAGAGATTAAATTAGAAGAAGAACAAGTAAAAGAAACAATGATTGCGTGGGGGAAAAATTTTGGATATGGGATTGATTTAGATAAATGGCAAAAATTGTGGTCTCAAAATTATAAAATGACATGTCAACTGCATTGTAAAGAAAATATAAAGAAAATTTGTATAAGATGTTTTACAAGTGGCACTTATCCCCGGCAAGAATCGCAAGGATGTTCAAGAATAAATCGAATAAATGTTGGAAATGTCATCAGATACCTGGTTCATATTACCACAGGTGGTGGACATGCTCGGATGCAAAAAGATATTGGACTATAATCCACACATGGCTGGAAAAAAATGACAAAACAACACATAGACTTTAAACCTGAGATATTTTTATTGGGAATTATACCAGAAATATATTGTAAATAATTGAAAGTTTTAATCTGCTTCAACTCCTCCATGGATCAATTTCTGTCTTTATGTAAAAGATTTCCAGCTGAAAATCTTCCTCCAACTGAAAGCTGATGAAATTCAGGGCAACCAGAAACAAAATATTGTTACTATACTGCAATCATCATATATCTGGAGCTTAAAGATCTCAGGGGAGTTGAGAGTGGTAAGGGTAGAAGAAGATCATCCACCTAATCCAAAAAGAAACCCCAACCAAAATCCAAGACAGAGAACAAGAGAATGGCAAAGCCCTCCTCCCATATATAAAAGGCACTACAGACAAAATCAGCAAGATCCTCCAAAAACACAACATTAAGACAGCATTCTGCACAAACAGAAAGATATCCACCATCCTAAGAAACCCTAAGGACAAAATCGAGTTAGAAAATCAAGGAGTATACGAAATCCCTTGCACTGCCTGCCCCACCACATACATTGGACAAACTAACAGAAGAATAAGTGCACGCATTGAAGAACATAAGAACTCAATCAAAAAGGAAGAACCGACCTCTTCCCTGGTCCAACACCTCAAAGCCACAGGACATGAGATTGACTTTAAAAATACCAGAACTATGTTTTTTCTTGTTCTGCCACTGTTAATCTAGTGTCAATATTTCCAATCTTCTCCTCTCTTTGTTTTCCTTCTTCCTCAATTTTTTGGAATCTCTCCTCATACTTCCCCATCATTTGTTTAATATTTTCCACTTTTCCATCAGTCTTCTCTATTCTTGTAAATAATTGAAATATTTGACTGTAAATGTTTTAACAGTGGCTAGAATTGTATTTGCTAAGAATTGGAAAAATGAAAAAATACTTATGCAGGATGAAATTATTAAGAAAATCATGGACTGTGCCGAAATAAGTAAATTGACATTTGAAATTAGAGAACAAGAGGATAAACAATTTCATATGATATGGGATTTATTTTATCAATGGTTAGATAAAAAGACATGGTAAAGAAATAGATTAGTAAGCCTTACAATAAAAGTTAATAGACTGATAAAGAATACAATATAAAATATATAACCATTGGATGAATGTATAAGGTTAAATCATAATGAAAATTAGAATATCTCGTATAAAATGATGGAAAAATAGTCAAATGAATGTTTAATAATTGACACTATATAAGCACAAGCTCGACTGGATAAGGTGAGAATTTATATAACTTGTGACTAATGGTAAAAAAAGGATAGCGCAAAAGATTGTAACTAACTGACACACTGTATGCATATAATTGAAAGAGGGCTTTATGTTTTTATGTTTTGTTTGTATGTTTGTTGTAAAAAATAAAATTTTGGGGGGAAAAATGCAAAACCCAAGCTCTGCACACTTCCTGAGGGCTTACTAAGTGAAATGTATGTTGGGTAATCAGGCAAGACTGCCTCAGTCATTTCCATAGGATCTCCTCTGCTGGAGTCCTATTGCAGCTCAGTCATTAGTTGGAAGGGGGAAATCCTATGAGAGGTTGTTTTTATTTGTGATTAATTGCTCCTAATATAAAAAGATTATTTGCACTGATTATTAATCATGTCAGTATTACATGTGCTTAAGCAAAAACTCTTCTGAGGAACTTTGCCAATGTTTTTTCCTCTATTGTGGTCTCTATGCATAATGAAAAACCTTCTAATTTCATTTCAAATATTTTGCTGC
Source organism: Emydocephalus ijimae (assembly GCA_004319985.1). NCBI lineage: Eukaryota > Metazoa > Chordata > Lepidosauria > Squamata > Elapidae > Emydocephalus > Emydocephalus ijimae. Next base: position 12,176 of record BHEV01005756.1, on the reverse strand, counting down.
AGATGAAATTTGATGGCAACTCTACTGGTTCTGTTTTAGTAACAAGAGGGCTTTCAAGAGATAGATGGACAATAGATGATAGATTAAATAGGTAGGTAGGTAGGTAGGTAGGTAGATAGATAGATAGATAGATAGATAGATAGATAGATAGATAGATAGATGTCAGTGTTCCGGAAGTTACTCCGATTAAATCATGAGCCTCAAGCCACAGTCCCACAGCTGGAGAGGCTTTATTAGAAGTTAACATGCTGGCATTAGCCTGGGTGTAGCCAACTCTGAGATACTGTCACCCTTGATCCTGCTTTCCCCCCATCCCTTTGGGTGTATCATCCAATGAAACAGGTCCATAGCCAAGAGTCATCAATCATGCTCTCCAATTAGATTTTTTTCACAGCAGAAGCTTCAGTCATTTAATCAGTCTCTGAAGAAAATATAAATGGAATGTACTTTCAATTCCACATTGCTGCCTGCTCATTGAAACCCCCCCTTTCTTTCTGTTGACAACTATAAAATGGGTATACAAATTGTTTTATGAGTTGACAATAGATAGATCCAAAGATTTGCTTCTGTAGTTTGTGAAAGTTGCTATTTTTATTGAGACAGATTTTGCCATTTTATTGGTATTTATAAAAGCAGTAGAACTCTGTCCAGATCCTTGGTTAAGATTTCAGAAAACCAGAATGATGGTTTTTTTATCATCAGATTTTTTCTGCAGAATAGCTAAATAAATACAACCATTCCTTTTAATCCAATTTTGTAAAGTGTTAATTTGGAAGAAAAGCTTTAGTATAGCAGAAAAAGAAAAAGGTATAGTATATAGGCTTGATTCCTGGGGAAAACCTTTCTTAGTTAATCGCCATTTTCAAGAAGATTTGAGAACACTTTTATTATACGTTGTCTATTTCCTGCCCCTGCTAATCTGTACCAAGCATCATCACCCCCACATTCATATTTAATTAAATTTGACTGTTTAAAATGTCTTCTTTGTGTATTTATAAGTAGTTTTGTAAACAACACAGGGTCGACTTAATTACAAGTCTTTCCTCCTATTGAGTACAGCAATGTCCGGCCTTCTATGATTGCAAAAAAAGATAGGAATAGTCCACTCATAGACAGGAAGGATCTCCAGAAAGGGAAAATAAAAAGGTCAGATAGCCACATGAACCAGACATTTTATGAAAGAGCAGTGAAAGAAAAGAGCAATTATTGTGAACCAATTATTTTTGCCTAGTTCAAATAAGGAAATTACCAGGAAGAAATTAGCACTTTCTTCACAGGCTCTTTGTAAAAATGTTTGGTAGAACTTATAACTGGTATTCAAAATGTTTCAGGTTCAATTCCTGACATTTCTGGTAAAGCTGGGAAAACATTTATGTGAAATCTTGAAGAGTTTATTCCAGAATAAATTATAATTCCAGAAGTCAAGTAAACCAAGTTTGCTCAGATATGCTGGTTCACTAAGATTCCATTCATCAGAGAAAGGGCCATAACTCAGCTATAGTGCCTATTCTTTTCTTTTAGATGATCTAATTTTAGCATCTTCAATTTTGCTTTAGCAATTTATGTTCCACCTTTTTGCCCATTAGGCAGATCCAGTGCCTTGGAAGATTCCAGTCTAAAATCATGGAAAGTTGCTTCCAGCCAGTGCGGATAATTCTGAGCACAATGAATCCCTGCTCCGCATGTAAGGCAGCTTTCTATAAATCTAAAATGGAGAAAACCAAACTGGTCTTTCTTTCTTAACTGAATCTCCAGAGGAAAGTCAAGGGAGGTGAGTGAATGATTGTCCATTATGACTTCAGCATTTTCTCTCCAAGGATATGCTATATAGCTGAATGTGAGCTTCAATGGAGAAAAAGGAAAGGATAAGAAAATTGACAAAAGAACAATTAATTAGCTAGATTAGATGGTGCGCTCTTCTTCATGATATATATATATATATATTGGGCTAAAGATATCCATCTGTAAGGAATACTTTTATTGAGGTCGCTGAACAGAGATGGTCTAAATAGTTTTATTCTATGAAAAGTAATGGAAGCCCTGGAAGAGCTGTTTTGGGAAGTCTTTTCAAGGCATCCTGGCTTTCATAGAAAATAATGTGTCTGTCTATCTCCATCTCAGACTTGAGTGACCCCTATGAGCTCATTATGCTGTGAGTGTGCTTCAAAGGACCTTGGGGGTGTGTTTCTAAAGCAAAGGACATGATCGATGCTTGGATGGGAAAAGCCAATTGAAATCAATGGGAATTGATTTAAGGCATGGGGGCACTGTGTTAAAATCTCCAGTCCTTTGATACAGCTTCATGAATATTAACATGGATAGAATCAATAACAAGCTGATTTTCAGATGTAAAAGTGGCTCCTTTTTGTCAGTAGATTAAAAGAAATTGCCATTTTCTTTTCTCTCCAGTTTCATTTCCCCCACCTTTTTTAAAAAAAATGAGATGCAATACTTAATAAAACTGGCTTCAGTGTTTCAAATTCATAGAGTATTTGTTATTATTATTTTTATAAAACTAAAATTGTTAGGTCATCATATTATACTATGTATAACATACATGCTTTATTTATGTACTTTTTTCTAAAATGATAAAAAATAACTGCTTTTCTCTTTTCCTGGGACGTTGCCAGTGCATGTAGAATATTTATTTAGGGACTGAAGTTAATCTGAGTGGCTATGAAGCTAAAGACTGAGTGGTTACGAAGCTAAACTGTGCAATGTCTATAGAACAGTGGTTATGAATCTAAACAGTGAACTGTAGTTGCCCTGCTTTTGATCTCATTCACTCATCCGTTAGCCATTGATAAACTAACTGATCATCATCAACACTCATCAAGTTGGCCATTGATAGATCTCTCTGTCTTGGATTTAATTTCTCATTTGTGACATATACAGAGAGTACTGTCAATGTTGAAGGAATATTGAGATGTAACACTTAGAGCATGTGAATGGATTTACCAGTATGATTATGATTTGTAAGTGGTCAGAGGTAAAAGATTCACCAGCAGCATGGCTATTGTTTCAGTGAGTGGCTGGGAATGGGATTAGCCTATATTATATATCATTTTACTTTTGCCAGTGGGTTTTTTTTACAGGGGAAGAAATATATTTATTTTTTACATTTATATTCCATACAAATTCAATCTGGCTTACATGAACATTTCTCTTCATTTTATTTTTTCAATGGCAATTCTTTGAAATCAATCAGAAGAGAAGGGACCTTGGAGGTCTTCCAATCCAACCCCCTACTCAAACAGAGACCTTATAACATTACAGACAGGTGGCTTTTCTTCAAAACCTCCAATGGTGAAGCACCCACAACTTCTGAAGACAAGCTGTTCTACTGGTGAATTGCTCTCACTGTTAGGAAGTTTCTCCTTAATTCCAGGTTGCTTCTCTCCTTGATTAATTTCTATCCAATGTTTCTTGTCTTCTGGTGCTTTGGGAAATAAATTGACTCCCTCTTCTTTGTGGCAGCCCCTCATATACTAGAATACCAATATCATGTTATCCCTAGTCCTCCTTTTCTCTAAACTAGCCATACCCAATTCCTGCAACCATTTTTCATATGTTTTAGTCTCCAGGACTTGAATCGACTTAGTTGCTCTTCTTTGCACTTTTTCCAAATTCTTTTTTTTGTAAAAATGGCTGCAGTGTTTCAGGCGTGGTATGACTAAGGATTCATCAAGTGGTGCCAATACTCCACATGGTTTTGATTCTATGCCTCTGTTTATACAACCAAGGATTGTATTAGCTTTTTTGGCTGCTGGCTCATGTTTAAGTGATCATCCACTAGGACTCCAAGATCTCACTCACAGTTATTGTTTTTGAGACAGATTTCAACTAACCTTTGGTTTTTCCTGCCTAGGTGTAAAATTTTGCTTTCTCCACATTAAATTTCAAGTTGTTGGATAGGGCCCATTGCTCAAGTCTGTCAAGAACTTTTTGCACCTTGAGCTTGTCTTCTGGGGAATTGGATAGTGCTGCCATCTGCAAATTTGATGAGTTCTGTTGTGTCCGCTCGGAAAAAGGAAGCCAGGAGTCGGTGACTGTGAATTCAACTCTCTTTATTGCATCAGGAACCAGACTGCCGCGATGGAAAAGTTCGCGGCTTTTATTCCTTAGCCGCGGCTTGCCGCGGCCAATGGCACCGCTTTGAATCTCCCGCGATTTGAACGGGCCAATCGCGGGAGATTCCTAGCGAGCCAATCAGCGCGGCTCGCCTGGCCAATCAGGTTGCCCCGCGCTCTGGCCAATCAGAGCGCGGGGCTTCCAAGAATGCAAATGAAGGACAGAACACCCCTCCCCTCTTGGTTCAGTCCTTACGTCGCGTAGTCCCGTAGGTAGGCGGGGCTCCGTCTCTGCCTACTGGACCTGCGCAGGTCAGTCGTGGGTTGGACTCCGGCCTGTTCGGTCGGAGTCTCTGTTTCTCCGGATACCGTCATGGGACTCGCCTGGCCTGTCGGGCCGGGCCGCTCTCCACAGCTCCCTCCTGGTCTATCCGGGTTGGTTGAGCTGTGGCTTTCGCCGCTCCCACTCAGTCTTCCTGGGCTGGTTGAGCTGGCCTGGCTGTCTCTCCTTGGCGAGGTGTCGTGCTGGCTGGGTCCCAGTGAGTATGGTTGGTTTATTTCCTCGGGGTTTTGGTCCCCTGGGTATTCCCTCCCCTCTTGGCTTGTGGTGTGGGGTTTCTCTGTGTTTGGTTGTGTGTTGGTGTTGTCTTGTGTGGCTGCTCTTGATCTTAGCTGGTCTATGTGGCGCTTCCACGCTCGTCCGTCGGTTGTTTGTAGCCGGTACGAGTGTGGGCCTGTTGCTTGTGTTATTGTTGCCGGTATCCATAATGGGTCTCCGGTCAGGTTTTTCGCGTAGACGGCGTCGCCTGGTGCGAAGGTTCGGTGTTTGCTGGTGGAGTCTGGTGGCTTCTCTGGGTTGTAAGTGGGGTGTAACCTATCGAGTGGGGACCTGATTTTTCTCCCCATTAATAATTCTGCAGGGCTTTTATTTGTTGTGGTGTTCGGGGTTATGTGCTGTGTAAAAAGTAGTTTATTTATTTTGTCCTGGATCTCCCCGTGGTCTATTTTCTGGATAGTCTGTTTTGTGAATTGGACCATCCGTTCCGCCCTACCATTCGCCGCTGGATGCACCGGGGCTGTTAGTGCATGTCGTATGCCCCTCTCTGCAAGGAATCTTTCGAATTCTAGTGAAGTGAATTGGGGCCCGTTGTCGGAAACGAGGACATCTGGGAGGCCGTGTGTTGCAAAAAGTTTGCATAGTTCTTTGATCACGGCCTCTGTGGTGGTAGTTCTCATATTGCTTACCTCCAGCCAGTTGGAGTAAGCGTCTACAGTTATTAAGAAAGTGTGTCCTTTTGTGGGCCCGGCGAAGTCTATGTGGATTCTAGACCACGGTCCCCTGGGGGTTTCCCACTCGTGGATGGGTGCTGTGGGTGGGCTTGGTCTAGTTTCCTGGCATCGTTGACACTTTGCTACCCAGGCCTCGATTTGTTTGTCCATCCCTGGCCACCAAGCGTAGCTTCTGGCCAGGGCTTTTGTCCTTACAATGCCCGGGTGCCCCTTGTGTAATAGTTCCAAAACCCTTCCCTGTAGTTTTTCCGGGATTACCACCCTGTCCCCCCATAGTATACACCCCTTTTGTAAAGAGAGTTCCATTTGCTGGTTCCGGAATGTTCTGACGGACTCGTCGTTGTCCCTTTCCGGCCACCCTTTCTCTACCCAATACAAGATCCGCGCCAGACGTTTGTCTTTATTAGTCTCTCGGGCAATGTCTGACGCGGTTATGGGTAGGTTTGGTGGAGTCTCTATCATGAGTGCGGTCATCGTAGGTGCTGGGTCAGTGTCCGGTTCAGGTAACGGTGTGCGGCTTAAAGCATCCGCATGGGATATAGCCTTGCCCGGTCAGTGTGTAAGTCCGTAGTTGTAGGCTGCCAGGAACTCGGACCACCTTGTCATTCGGGGGGACAGAATGTTCGGGGTGGCCCTATTTCCTGCCAGGATTCCCAACAACGGTTTGTGGTCGGTGATAATGGTAAATGTTCGGCTGTACAGGTATTCGTGGAACTTTTTTACTGCGGCGACGATAGCCAATGCCTCTTTGTCCAGTTGGCTGTAGTTCCGCTCCGGTTTGGTGAGGGTTCTTGAGAAAAATGTGATGGGTGCTTCCTTCCCATCGGGCAAAGTGTGGCTGAGCACAGTGCCGACGCCGAAAGG
>BHEV01005755.1:0-15223 GCA_004319985.1 Emydocephalus ijimae | reverse complement strand
ACCGGTGGTAGTGAAGGGGGGGGGCGCTTGCACGATCACGTGAGGGGCGTCGAGCCCCCCACTACCACCACCACCTCCTTCCCTCCCCTTCCATGGGCCGTGGAAACCCCAACTTGGGCTTCCTCACCTTCTTCATCCGGAGAGGAGTTTAAACAAACAAACAAAAAAAAAACCTGAGCCAGCGTTGGAGAGCCGAGGCCCGCCGTCTTCCCCTCGCGTGGAGAGACGGACGGTTAAGCTCCTGCCGTGTATTAGCGGAGCGAGAGGCAGCAAGCGTGAAGTCATTCCCGGACGGAGAGAGGTGGGTGGGGATTGAAAGCCGAGCCGCCGCCCTCCGATTCTGCCTCCCCCCGCCCCCCCCCCGCACAGACACACATACATACATATACACTCCCCGCCCGGCCGCCCGTTCCGGGCGCTCCCGCCCCAACGATATAGGCGCGCTCTTGCGCGCGCACCCACATTATTGTGTGGGAACGGCAAGACACAATCTGTCTGAAGACGCCAACGTCCCTGTCACGTGCCCGCCAGCCCCCACTCCTTGCCCCCCCCCCGCCCTGCTTCGCGTTCTGCAGGAATGTTTCCAATCTTTGCTAAAAGAGAAGCGGGTCGGCTTCTGTTCAGGGTTCAATGGAGGGGAGTGTCTGCATGTCTGTGTCTGTGGGTGTGTTTTTCTTTCTCTCGGCGGCGTGCCTCGAGAAGCGCCCTATACTGTCGAAGGGAGATCTGGGCGTTCCGTGTAGGAATTCTCAAGGAAAATCTGATCTTCGTTCGTCGTCTGTGAAACAAAAGGAATTTTTCAGCCTCGTTCACTTCTGCCTTTTTCTCCGTAGTTCTTAAGCGCGTTTTCAGTACGTACCCGGAGGTCAACGCGAGATTGATCTACCTCAGTTATTTTTCCGAATAAATGGCAAGCGCGTTTAGTCTTTTACGAACATTAATAAAAGCGTCCCGTTTCTTCGCAAAGGTCTCTTTTCCCCTTATTCATATATAATTACCTTCAAGATTAACGCCATATCTGATAACCCAGGGCCAAATAAATGAATGAATAAACAAAGAAAAGCCCTGAATGGTTTTAATTGTACTATGTTCTTTCATCAACGCAGTTTGCTTGTAAAAGTCTGGCCACCGCTAGCAAATCTACCTGATCCTGAATGTAACACTCCATTGGTTAGCAACAAATATGAATAGTCCTAGCTAGTACATAGTAATATTTTTATTTTTTAAAATATTTATGCAAACATACACGGATACCGTTTTACTGACATTTCAAATTTCTATTTATTATGTCATGGTTCTGTAATTATTCTGTACTGTATATATAAGTTTCTTTCATGTTGATACAGGATGCTCTATTGTTCTGTCTCAAAGTTCCAATTTTTAACAAGTTCATAAAATATAAGAGAAAATACATTAATGTGTCATCCAAGTCATATGAGAGACAAATGAGCTAAACTGCCACCATGTGTAAAATGGTACTCAGTTCAAAACTGCTATCACTGTATATATCATAAAAGTCTGTGGTAAAACAATCTCGAACCACAAGGAATTCTTTTGTCAATATTGTTATTCCTGGAAAACAAACTTTTTGCAAACGTAATGGCAGTGATGAAGCATGTTTAAGATGCTTCTAAATGAAGGCAAGAAGTAATACCAGTTCTAGTTCAAAAGGTTCCTGCCTCCCATTCTTTGTGTTATTAATGTCCTATGTTGGGCTGTGGGTGACCATAAACAGTCAACTGTGGATATGAAGACCAATGAGACATTTGACCTGTGTAATTCTTGGCAATAAAGAGAAATTGAAAAAGAACAAATATAGCACAGATGCCATCTTATTAATTTTTCAGAGAAATATTATATAATTAAAATTATTGTAGAAAAACAAAGATAAATGTTCAGAATTTAAAGCAGACTAGGAAGGAGATCTATTGAGTGAAAGCCAAGAATAGGAAAGCTCTTGATCCAGTGGTATGTTTCAAAACTGTCTACTACTGGTTTGGTGAGCGTGGATTGGTGGGCGCGCTTTGCATGCATACACACACTTTGCGTGCGCGTGCACGCCAAACATGCACAGACGCAAAGTCTTCCAACTCACCTGCAAGCCTGCACTCTTCCGGTCGCTTCAGCAGCTCCCGTGCAGCTGTGCTTCAAAAACAGAAGACAAAGGTGAGTATGGGAGCCCGGGCAGGTGGGTGGGCCCAACAGCAAAGCGGCGGAGAGAACCGGTTTGGTCTCCGCTGCTCATCGTCACTACTGGCTCAGCAGAACTGGGCTGAACCGGTAGAATACCACCACTGCCTTGATCCAAATCCCATTCCACAACTTAATTCAATGGCCTCGAGATGACCTACTTTTTTTTAGACTCAACTCATTTACAGTATCTGCAACATAATTCTGACCTACTTCAAAAGGGGACTAGATATCCTGTCATAATTAAGTATTGAAGCAATTAAAACATACTAAAATACCTTTGCACTTTTATTTAAAAATAACATCACAATAGAATTATTTTGTAAGCCTCCTCTTGAATTCACTGTACTGTGCATTTATCCATGAGATGAGTGGCAGAAACCTTTGGCAGTGTAGGTTGTGAGCCACCCAGAATTATTGACTGTGATGAGCAGCCATAGAAATGTAATGAATGAATAAATAAATAAATAAATATTAATAGAGATTATTTGGCTCTGCATCTAGGGACCACATAATTATGACAAGAGTAGATTAAGCAAATCCATTTTTACTGACAGAGCAGTATTGATCTAGTGTAGAAATCAAAAACAACATTAACTATCCAGCTTCCTTTGTAGACTAGTTACGTTGATTTGATATTATATAGAAGCTTCAAATTACATGAATGATCACTATTGTTCCTGACTTTTTATCTCCAGTGGCTCAAGCAGTGACATGAAACAAAAATGATAGAGGGAAATGTGTGGTGCTGTACGGATGGAATGGAAACAAGCTTTTTTCTTTTAAAAAATGTTTTTGCTTACTATTTACTATTCCTTTTCTGTGTTTGTGTAGCGTTGCCTTACAGATGTAAAGAATTGCTACACAAAGTACATATGCTTGTAAACAATGAGCCACTAGGATACAATTCTTTACCACATTTTCAGTGCTTCATAAACATGTGAAGTAGGCTTTTGATTTGCATTGGTATTCTTTTAAATATATCTTTTTATTTCTTACTTCAAACTGCTGTCTAAGACTGGTTGTACTGGTTTGTGCAATCTCTTTTACTCCTTGATGTTTACCTCTTGAACTATTTGTAGACTTTATCATCTATGTTCATATCATTGCTTTAGCTGAACGTAGTTTTCCAGGTACAATTGTGCAACAACCATATTGGCGGATTTTTATGCCCCTAGCCTGTGATCTGATGAGTATAGAGTTAATTGTTTAGTCCTCTTTTTTTTTTAAAAAAAGAAAAAAGCTATCTCCTATTGCACTTGACATGCTTCTTCATGAAAATGTGGTACAGAAAATGTGTATATTTTATTTAAAGGTAGCAACCATCAGATTCAATCTGTTTCAAGCCCTTTTCCATGGACCACAATCATTCTTGAAGGGTTTGGAGCAATAAAAAAGTTACATTAAGAAGTATTACAGTGCCTGTACAACCTTGTAACCGTTTACTTTCTTAGAAGAAATTGTACATATTGATTCATTTGTTAGATCTTAATCTTTCACACAGGAGCTGAAGGCAGTATGCTTAGTGCTCCTTTCTCTTATTTTTCTTACAGAAATAGCTCTGTGAGGTAGGATGGGCTAAGAAAACATTAGTAGAAAGCAAAGTTAGCCAGAAAGCTTCAATTTGCTATGGGTGGATAAGAAGGTTGGCATGTCCAGTGCCAGCACCTAAACCATTATACCACATTGGATCCATCTATCCGTATGCCTTTGTTAACTGAGGTTTTATAGTATACTCTGTTTTGGACTTAATAATACCAATATTGTTAGAATGTATTTCACATTAAAGTAAACATTTTAATCTATATACTACTAAAACACTCTTGTTTGTTGATTTGTAACTTCCAATTGAGTAAAATGGTGCATCATAGGACACAATGTTTGAATCCATGTACCTCAAATTGGCTAGCATAAAGAGTATATCCAGAATCCAGGACCCAGGACTCCTATCGGATTGGAATTTGACAAAGTTGTGGCTGCTTTAGTGTTGCTGCAACACCATGCTGCCATGGTTAGATGCACACAGTCCCATGATTGTAATTTCCAATGCTCCTGCCAACTTACTATCAGAAAAGCCAATAGGCAAGCTAATAGGAAGTCAGAAGTACTGGTCCCACTGTCTTTTTGTCCACTTGTGTTTCAGTAGAGAAATACCACTAAAAGATGACTCAATGGGTCATGAGTGGTCTAGTTTTGAATAAACTATACTGGAAAGGTAAAACAGACATGGACACAGCTTAACAAAGAGACAGTTTAGGGATGAAATGACAGTTGTCTTTCAATACTTGAAGGGCTGTCACAGTGAACAGGGGGTCAATTTATTCTGCATCACACCTGAAGGCAGGAAAAGAAGTAATAGATAGAAGCTCATCAGAGGGAGGACTTTCCTGACAGAACAATTAATTAATGGAACAGGTTGAAGTTGTGGGTGCTGGAAGTTTTCAAGAAAAGATTGGACAACCATTTGTCCACAATGGTATAGGACTCCTGCCTTGGGCAGAGGAGTCCCCAACAGAGGTGGTATTCAGCAGGTTCTGACCAGTTCTGGAGAGCTAGTAGTGGAAATTTTGAGTAATTCGGAGAACTGGTAGCAGAAATCCTGAGTAGTTTAGAGAACCGACAAATACCTCTGACTGGCCCTGCCCCCATCTATTCTCTGCCCCCTATTGTTGCCCTGCACAGGAGAATGGAGCTGGAAAGCAGGTTAGTGGGATGGGGAGGGAATGGGATTTTGCAGGAACCTTCCCCCAGGAATGGGGAGGGAATGGAGATTTTACAGTATCCTTCCCCTGCCATGCCCACAAAGCCACGCCCACAAAACCGGTATTAAAAACTTTTGAATTCCACCACTGATCCCCAACCTTTCCAACTTTGCAGACCAGTGAAGGTGGTGGGGGAGGGAGAAGGGATAGAGCTTCATACTTGCACACACTCACCTGTTGCTCACACAAATGGAGTTGCGCATGTGTATACCTGCCACTTGTGCAGCCCGGGGTTGGGGACTCCTGGATTAGAAGACCTCCAAGATCCCTTCCAGTTCTATGAATCTCTGATTCCACACTCACAGCATCATTACCAGTCTTAATTCCTTTGTTTCTTTAAAGATCCTCAGCTGTTAGTCTTTAATTACTAAATGAATTATTTTTAGAAACTATCAAATTAAAGGGATCCAGAAAGGGCTCTCAATTGTATAGCCTTTAAGTTGTCACAGACCACAGGGGAGGCATCAGATGATCACTAGCAGATCAACTGAGAACTACAGTTTCTATTGCTTTCTTCTCCATTCCAACATTTTCCATCAGTTATATACAGGACATCTATGAGAGGAAGGGGTATTTAAAAAGGGAAAATTAAGATTATAGCATCAAGAACAAAATCAACCCTTTTGAGTGTCATTGACATTTGGACAAAATTGCAGGACTTGGATTGTGATGCTGTGACCACTATCTGGCTTGTTTTGAATATCACTGTGGATGTCAATTATTTTTTATCAGGAGTTATTTTTAAGTTTAAACATCTACAGCAGGGGTGGGCAAACTTTTTGGCTCGGGGGCCGCACTGACTTTTAAAATTTGACAGACGGGCCAGGTCAGCACAAGATTTTTTGGGAATCGCCCCCCCTCCTCCTTCCCCTCCCCTCAGAGGCCCCCTGAGTCAGGAGTTGCTACCACCGGCGCGGCTTCGTGCGGCTCCAGTCCCGTGTTGCCTCGGGAAGGGAAAGGCAAAAAGGAAGAGCCGCGGCAGTGCTTTGCAACAGCAGCAGCGGCACCGGAGGCTCAGGCTCAGCGGCTCCTGGTTTTGCCTTTTCCTTCCCAAGGCAACGCGGGACTGGAGCCGCGCGGAGCTGTGCCGGCGGTAGCAACTCCTGACAGCCCTAGCCGGACACCTGAGCGGAGCCCGGCGGAACTGCCTGTTGCTGCTGCTGGAGCACCGCTGGGTGGCCTCCTCCAAGCAGCCCACCCACCCGCCGGGCTTCCTCTCCACTGCGTGGCTCGGGGGCAGGCGCGAGCGCCCACAAGGAAAAAGGAAGCCGCAAGTTGCTGGGAAGTTGCTTGGGTGCTGGGAGCAGGCTTTTAAAGTGCTGCCCGAGCAGGACTGCCGAACTGGGAAACGGGGCACCAAGGCAGGGCAAGGCTCCACCAGCAGCGCCCTAACTTTAGGTGGCTCCAAGCAGCCCGCTCCAAGCAGCCTGCCCGCCCGCCGGGCGGAACCCTTCCTACTCCTTGGCCGGAAGACGCTCCCGCCTGCAAACTTTGCCTTTGCAAAGTTTAAGCCTGGAAGCCCCGGAAAAAAAAGGGGGATCGGCGGAGACTCACCTTCAGAGAGGTCGCACTCGAAAGTGATTTCAAACTCCCAGCCAAGGCCTTTGCAAAGTTCTTCTTTTCTTTCCTACCCCGAGAGCGCTCCGCACTGTTTTGCAGCTTTGGGGGCACGCGGCGCAGGGCAATATGTCACATCCAGCTATTTTTTTCCAGGGGCGGGCTGGATTGGACAGACCAACGGGCCGGATGTGGCCTGCGGGCCTTAGTTTGCCCACCCCTGATCTACAGTCTCATGTTCTTCCCAGCCTATTAATAAAGACATTCATGAATTTTAATAAGTTCAACACTTATCCTATTATTTTGGGGGTTTTTTTCAGCATGGAAATTTTGAAATTGCAGATATGTGGAAAAATTAGGTCTTTGGTATAATTTTTAGAAAGCCCACTTCAAATCTTTCTCTTGACCTGTGAAGGACCATTATCAAACATTATTGGGGAAAATTGTTTGAGAACATCTGGATGTGGTAAACATGTTTTAGTTGGACTTTTGATCAGGATTTTGGACTGAAACTATTTTGGTCAATTTACAGGTTGAATGGTGCCAGCAGCTGGAAAGCATGAATACAGTTTATCTTGGGGACATTCAATACCATTAACGATATCATCCCTCTGGACATAGAATGGAATTAGATCTAGTGGACACTGGTTTTCAATGGCTCTCATCATTGTTATCCTGCAGTACTTAGGAACTGTTACTAAGGATTAGTCAGCAATGGACCATCACAGAAATCAATTTTATTCTGTGTATGATTCAATGCAGTGGTCCCCAATCTTTCTGGCTCCACAGTCCAGCAGCAGTGGCAGCAGCAATGGGAGTGGGAGGGCATGGTTTTGCACATGCAACCTAATCCTGCACATGCTCAAATGAAGTTTCACATGCTCGCCCACTGCTTGCACAGCCTGATTCCCAACAGATCACAAATCTGTACCAGTCTGCAGCCTGAGGATTGGAGACCCCTGATTCAATATATGCATGAAAGTGCTAGGAGGACATACAAATATTTGGAATGAATCACCATCAATAAGGAAACCCAGTTCTAATGTGCTCTACCATTTAACATTAAGGAACTCATTAGTGCCCCTTGAAGTTGATTGCATGAGCAAACATGCTGGAATTAAATGGAGACACTGTTGAATAGCGGAAAAAAAAAAAAAAACTAGAAATGGAGTTTGGAATTCAGCCAATGCTGAATGGGGTTGCACTTTCCCAATAGTTTAGTTTAGTTTTACTTTATTGACATTGCACCTCGTACAACGAAATCAAACACCATCTTCAGTGCACATCATGACCATGACCATGAAAGTAAACACAAACACACATCCTTCACCCTTCACACATTGAACCGGAAACCCCCGACACCACATCAACACTGCACTCTACAGCAGAATTCAAAAGAGTTACTGCCCTGGGATAGAAGCTGTTTTTCAGCCTATTTGTCCTTGTTTTTATTATTCTGTACCATCTGCCAGATGGTAATAGTTCAAAAAAAGGGTTCCCAGGATGAGATGGATCTTTGAGAATGTTTTGAACTTTCTTAAGGCAGCGGGAGCTATAAAGCTCTTCCAAAGAGGGGAGAGGGCAACCAGTGATCTTCTGGGCAATGACGTTACCCCTCTGGAGTGCTTTCCTATCTGCCACTGTGCAATTGGCAAACCATACAGAGGTGCAGTATGTTAAAATGCTCTCTATGGTGCAGTGGTAGAAGGTCACCAGCAGTTTCTCATTCAGTTGTTGTTTTCTGAGAAGCCTCAGGTGGTATCATCTCTGCTGGGCCTTTTTGACCAGGGCTGCAATGTGGGCACCCCAGGTCAGGTCCTCTTTTAGGGTAACACCCAGAAACTTAAAACTGGCCACTTGCTCTACTCGGTTTCCATTGATAAGCAAGGGCTGGATATCTGATCTGTTCCTTCTATAATCCACTATAAGCTCCTTGGTCGTATTGGTGTTGAGGACTAAGTTGTTGTCTCCACACCACGAAAGCAACCGGTCCACCTCATCTTGGTAGGCAGACTCCAAGATAAGTCCCACCACTGTTGTATCATCTGCAAATTTAGCAATAGTATTACAAATGTTGCAATAGTATTGAGTGGGAATGCAGTCACGCACATAAAGGGTATAGAGTAAGGGACTCAACACACAATAGAATAGAGAATGGAAATGGCACTGGATTCTCAAATGCCATTTGTATTAAGGACCGCAGTTCTGCAATTATGACTTAAATGGCAATCATGTCTGCCCTAACACAGTTATCTGCACCTTTTTTCAATCTGATTTGATACCGGCAATACATTCTTCCTGAACCTATTTTTGAAAGCTGTCATGAAGTACCCCTGAGAAAAGGAAGGTGTTCAGACTTAGAACACAACCTGAGATTTGGATGGCATGGATATTTATGTGGATTTTAAAAATCATTATGTTACATCTACTATTTTTTTCCTTTTTTTCTAGATGGTGGGGAATGGAAGAATTTATATTCCTTGAAGAACAGCTGGTGATTTGCATTGTTTTAGAGAGTTGTTGTGGCCAGCTGGAGATTTATCTGTGCCATCAGGGTCACCTAAGTAGTGCACGTGTGTGTGGGAACTTCTTGGCTGCAGAATGTTTTCTGCCCTGTGTCCGTCCCTTCACTGCTGAAGACAGGTGCAGGCTGTTGGGGATAAGTCTGTGTTGTCTGCATTTTAAACTGAAGCGCAAATGGTGCAAAAAAATTTCTGGAAAACCATTCACACTCCCGCACCATTCGAAGGGTGTTCATTCCAAAGTGCATAGGTAAATGTCTATGGAGATTCTCAGTCATCCAGGTCAGGACTGTCCCAAAAGTGCTTTTTCAGGAGGCAACTGGACTGTTGCCTTCTAAAAAAGCACCTTTGGGACAACTATGATCTGGATGACTGAGAATCTCCATAGACAGTTACATCTACTATTTTGAGAACATGGGATAGATACAAATCCAGATTGTGCCAGGAAACACCTTTGTGACTTTCAGCATAAGAAGTATATTATAAATGAAAAATTACAGGAAAACACAAATGGCTAACTTATTGTGAGGTACTAGAATTTTGTCAAGGAGAATATAAAATGAACCCAAAAGAAGAACTGATGGTAGAGGGATATAATTGTCAATGCTTTTCATATTTAAAGTATTAAAATATTCAAAGTAGATAAAATAATTTATGGTTTTAAACATTGTATGATTGAGTTTGAAATGGAATTATGTGCAAATCATGACAATGTAATTGCTAAAATGTATAAACTTTTTTTTTTAATTTGAAAAAGAAGAACAAATGAAAGAATATATTACAAAGTGGACTTGACAAAATGAAGTATCATTGGCATATGTCACCAAAGAAATTGTCAAGAATATATAAAGGTAATGTTATTTATATTACAAAAATTAACAGCCAGAGACTTTTCAGCATGTTTGGTATATAAGTAAAAAAGCTTTTAAAAAACTGAATTCAAATACATACACTGACATACACTGATTCATAGGATTTTAAAGATTAATATACAATTGAGACCAGAGGTTTCTATTTTGGGATTAATGGACAAATATTTGTAAAAAAAGACAAGACAAGACATAGAACTTCATTTTTGCATATGGTAACAGCAGTGAAATGTTTGTATGCCCAAAGATGGAAAGATTTCATACTACCCACAATGGAGTAATGATTGGTGAAGATGATGGAACTTGCTGAGATGGCTAAATTGACTTCTTTTATCAGAGAAAAGACAATGTCTGGGTTTATTGCTGACTGAAAACCTCTTATGGATTTTTTGTGAAATAAATGAACTCATGTTTTATGATTTTGATGATTAGATAAGAGAGATAGAAGAAACAAGAAAGTAATGATGTACCTTTGGAGTAAGAAATTAATAACTGCTGTAAAGGAGTCTGAAAGTGTCTTCTTTGTATATTTTTTCTTTCTTTCATACTTTTCTTTTACTTTTTTTACTTTCTTGCACTTTTATTTATATTTTCTTTTTGGTTTCTCTCTTTGCTTACTATATATTATTTTGTATTCATTTTTATTTTCTTTTTAAAAAATATTTAATAAAATTATATATATCAAAAAACAAAGTTGCCTGAAGCACTAATTGAGAGTGCTTTGACTGCCACTTGGCAGTTCTAAGTAATATAGTACTTCACAATGTGAATAACTACCTCTTATTAAGAAAACATTCCGATATTAACTTATTTTAAGTGTATATTCTACATTTCCTTCAGGGACTTCCACAGGAGTCTCTCTTTCACTTTATCCACCCCAAAAATTGCAAACTTGGAAAGTCTGAGAGAATGATGGCTGAGGGTGAGTTTCTATTGTGAAGTAATGGATGGATGTAAACTTGGGTCTCCCTGAATCTAATACAATACCTTTACTGATACGCTGCACTGCTGCTCTCTCCTTCTCTCTCCTTTCATTTATTAAAATGAAATAAAGCTGGGTCAATAGCAAACTTTCTCTCCTCCCCCACTTTTCCCCTATATCCTGGTCTAGTCAGCCTTTCACATCTGGGCTCCAGAACATCGGGGGGACTAAGTTACATATCTTAAGAGGCATTTTCTTTCTTTTTTAGTCACTGCTGGTGGCCTTCGTTTTTGTTTTTCTGTCTCCTTCTTCTTCTCCCTCTCTTTGTATTTTAGTCTTACTGTAAATGTTTTATTATTATTATTATTTTGTATACTATGTTTTCAAGAATCACTGGATTAAGGCAAAAAAAGAAAAGAGAAAAGAAAAGAAAGAGGGAGAGGGAAAATCTCACCACACGCAAGAATGAAAGGCTTAATACAGGTATATATTTACTTAGGTATTTATACATACATACGATTTTAGACCACCCAACCCCAACAACTCTGAGTGGCTTATGATAGAAAGAAAGAAAGAAAGAAAGAAAGAAAGAAAGAAAGAAAGAAAGAAAGAAAGAAAGAAAGAAAGAAAGAAAGAAAGAAATCATGGACATATAGCAAAAAGTCTGTTTGGGAGGGAGTCAACCTTCACAGTGCCCTGGAGCCTGGGATAATAGCCTGATCTGTAATAGCTTCCTGAACTTTAACCATGTGGGGGAGCCATCCGGGTCTCTGGAGCATATTGTTCCAGGAGGCGGCTACTGCTGACTTCTGCATAACCGTTGCATACTGTATGCTTTTACTGTATCCCTGTTTCTCTTTCCTTCTCTCTGACAGGCCACAGACACTGAAAAAAGTCAGGATTTTTCTTTGTGGCCAGTTAATGTGCTTTTCTCCCAAACCTGTATTATCTATTAGGTAGAACCGGCACAATGTCTAGGGCCTATTAAACTTTGGGGCTTGCAAAAGGTGTTTTAAGTTAAAAAGAAAAAAGAGAATGAAATCTGAAAATGGAAATCAGTAAACTTTCAATCAGAATTTACAATTTAAAATAAATTCATGTGGATACATGACTTGAAACCATTACGTTCTCTTGGGCAGAAGAACATTCCCTGCAACTTACTAAAGAATTGCCTGAAAATATCTTTATAATCGTAAGCATCTGGATTATTACTGCAGTGACTATTGTCTCAGATAAATGCGTTCAGAGCCTATAAGATTCTTAGTGCAGCCCTTTTATCAACAATAAGGAAATAAGCAGTCAAGAAATATGTTAGCACTTGGTAGAGCAGCCATGAAAGCCTTAGAAAGCATATTCAAATGTTTCCTTTTATCATTGAATCAGAAGTAAAGTATATGGGAATAAACTGTAATGACTGAACAGCCTATATTTATTGGAATTCAGAACAAATCTGGCCAAGTACGGCTTCCTTCATACAACTTAAATTCTAAGGCAATAAATTGATTCTCAGCTATCCTTTTACCCTCACTGGCTACTGAGTCCATTCCACCTTGCTGCTGGTTGGACTCTTCTTCTTTTCTTCCACCTTTCCCAGCACTAAACCCTTTCTAGAGAGCTGGGCCTTCACATTATGTGTCAGATAGGATAATTTGAACCTTGTCATTTTGGCCTCAAGTGAAAACTGGGTTGATTCATTTGATGAGCCATCCGTTTGTTTTCTTGGCTGTCCACATATTCCCAGGAGTCTTCTCCAACATCAAACTTCAAAGGGATCGACCCTCTTTTTATTCTGCTTTTTTTAAAGTCCAGCTTTTACTTCCATAGAGAGTCACAGGAAATACCATGGCCTGCACAATGCTGCTCCTTGTAGGGATAGATATTACAGCATTTGAATATGCTTTCTAAGGCTTTCATGGCTGCTCTACCAAGTGCTAACATATTTCTTGACTTCTTATTTCCTTATTGTTGATAATTGATCCTAAAAGGCAGAAGCTATCCCCACTTTGATATTTTCATTGGCTGGTTTTTCTATCTGTTTTCATTAGTTTGGTCTCCTTTGTATTTATTTTTAATCCCACTTTTTTCAGTTTTCTTTGACTTTTACTACCAGGGCTTGCAGATCCTATGTATGTATTTTCAGTTGTCAGTGTAGCCTCAACACCATAGCATAGGTTATTGATGTTTCTTCATCCAGTTTTAAAACTGTGCTCGTCTTCTTCCAATTCAACTTCTTTTAATACATATTCAACATGTAGATTGAATAAATAAGAGTATGTAGCCTTGTCACACTCCTTTGCCAACCTGGAATCTATCTCTTTTGCCACATTCTGTCCATACCATGGCTTCCTGACTTATGTATAAGTGTCTCATGAGGCCAATGATGGAGATGTGAAGGAGGATTAAAATTTAACTTTATTTCTTTTTTGCATGGAGTTGAGATGAATAATATGGGTATTATTGTTGTTTCACAATCTTCAGTAACTTGAGGATTATTTTATTGGCATGTTAGTATTTTGTTCTGGTTCTATGTATTCTATGGTATGCAGGGATGAAAAAAAGTTAGGAAAGATGGTGGAGTGGAAAAGGGTTGTGTGGAAGTTCTTGGAATGAGTGATATTATTTCTTCAGGTACAATCAATTGTACACAACTGTTGACATAAAAGTCTGTGATACATTGGATACATTTGCTCAAAGTTTTAAGTTCTTTTATTATTTTTTTCAAAAAACAAATTAAACTGTTTATGTAAATAGTAGATACTTAGTGGTGCCTGATTCAGAATATCAGAAGAAAAAAGATAGCGGCTCTCAGATAAATGTTTGAATATAATATTTTACCGCCAACTAAAAACCAGATAAGTTTATAAAGAAGGATGGAAAAGTGCCTGATAGATTTAGGCAAAGTCTCCCCACGTAAAATATTAAAAGGGAAACCTTCCTGCTTACTCTTTTGAAAACCTGTTATTTGTTAAATATTTTACAATGCATGGTTTTGACACCATAATCTTCAGTGGATACACAAACTGTTTCTACATATTTAAACAAAGGTTTCATCATACTAATATTGGGATTTGATGGATCACTTGCATTAAAAAAGGAATGTTTTATATTATGCATAAGGAAACATTAATTGTTAATTTCACATTCTACTATGCATATTTTCTGAAGGCATATTTGCTTTTGCTACAATGGCCATCCATTTGGATTTCTTTTTGAACTGCTAATTTCTGCTATCAGAAACAGACAAAGTTCAAACATGGATTTTGTTCTGGACTAGCAGGCTCGTAAACCTGCAAAGCTGATTGGTCCACTAACAGCGGGTCATGATTGGTCACTCCGGGCTAATCTGATTGGCTGGTTAACGGGCTGCCGCGATTGGACAACCCAAGCGCAGCAAGCTTAAATCATTGTCATTGGACATTTAGCCGCAGCCAACTCTATAAAAGGAGCTGCTGCGACCAGGCTTTTTCGCTCTGATCAGAAGTCACTAATAAAGAGTTGAAGTTACTGTTAAGCCTGTGTTCCCCAACCAGGGTTAAGGAGACAAGCTAAACAGAATGTGCAGCGTTAGTCAGATAGGCATACAGATAAATGAGTGAGATAAGCTTGTATGTTTGTTAACATACAGTAAAAATAACAGATACACTTGTTCTGTCAAAATATAGTTTATTCCATTTAGAGATTACAGCATGGTCAAAAAACCAGTCCATTAGTCATGTATCGTTTTAGTCAGTCCATTCAAGGATATTCAGTTAGCAAAGTCCGTGTAGAATATCCAATGTCAGTTCACTTACAATAAATCAACAGTCCTTCTCTCTCCTGTTCGAGTAAGGAAAAATTCAGTCTTCAAACCATCCAGTAATTAGGGATCATCAAGCCAGAGAGAGCAAGCTGACGTTCCTTGCTTCTTTTATGGTGCTTTCACAACCACTCCCTTAATTACATTCCTACAGTTAAAGTTGCAGACACTTTAACTAATAAACCATGATAACATATTTATTATTTTACCTAAACCAGTTAGGGTAAACAATGTTATCCCAAACATTCTCCCCCTTTAGGTTAAATAATAATATAACTATTTACACTTTTAAATTATAGTAGTGACAACTTTCTTTAAACTGAATTGAGCTTTTGTAAATTGGNACTAGTAGCTAACTTTATGGCTGCCTGGTTGTCCTCGTACACAATAATGGAATCTTTAACAGTTATACCCATGTCTAATAATAACTGTTTGTACAAAATTAAGTCAGTGCATAGTAATGACAGACATGAAAATTCCGCTTCCATCG
The DNA here is from genome assembly GCA_004319985.1 of Emydocephalus ijimae. Lineage (NCBI taxonomy): Eukaryota > Metazoa > Chordata > Lepidosauria > Squamata > Elapidae > Emydocephalus > Emydocephalus ijimae. The sequence goes on along the minus strand of BHEV01005755.1, from coordinate 115 downwards.
TGGACAAGCTAATATGCTGTTGTCTGATTGACAACTATGAGTGTCTTACCAAATAATATAGCCATCCCAGATGTTGATTTTCTAGTGTTTATGTCAGTTGCAAAACTTGCATCTG
>BHEV01005752.1:0-32081 GCA_004319985.1 Emydocephalus ijimae | reverse complement strand
TAGAATAGAATAGAATAGAATAGAATAGAATAGAATAGAATAGAATAGAATAGAATAGAATAGAATAGAATAATTGGAAGGTACTTTGGAGGTCTTCTAGTCCAACCCCCTGCTTAGGCAGGAAACCCTATACCAGTTTAAACAAATAGTTATCCAATCTCTTCTTTAAAACTTCCAGTGTTGGGGCATTTACAACTTCTGGAGGCAAGTTGTTCCACTGATTAATTGTTCTAACTGTCAGGAAATTTACAGAAATTGAATTATGAGGGTCTGTAGTGTGTAGGGTTGAAAATAAATCAAGTTATTAAGTTACTGTGATGGATTTGCAGTATGCCTGAAAATAATGCAGAACTGAATGTTTAAAAACACCTAAGTTATATCCAACCTTAAGAAAGTGCTCAAGTAACAAGACTTCCTAATTGTTTTTCTCCTCCTCCCTGCTATGGATGCACCAAAGCTGAGGCAAAGATGCCCTGTTGGTGGTCCTGACAGCCCCTCAGCAATCTTAAATTCAGTTGCTAGGAAATTAAATTCAGTTGATTCAACTCCTTGCTTTAATAAAAATATTTTAAATATTTTATATTTTTGAAGACATGCAAGAGTAGCAACCTCTATTTTGTTTTATATTATAACTTAGTAAATGTATACTAGAGATGACTGAATTAGCCAAAATCTAATTTGAATTTCAAACACTGGAGGTTTTAAAGAAGAGATTGCACAACCATTTGTCTGAAATGGGTTTCCTGCCTAAGCAGGAGATTGGACCCAGGGCTGTCTTAACAGCAATATGGGCCTTGGGCAAAGCAGTGTGCTGGAGCCCCTATGACAAAGGAATAAAAATGTAAATGGTCGATAAAATTAAATATATATTTGTTTTATTGACACTTCCAACAAAATTGGTGTTGAAAAACACCATAATAATCAGTAAGTGATACAATTTCTGTATTTATATGATACAAGGTGCATTGAAGGGTTAACCTTCTCAGATTAGTAAGGGGCCCCTTTGCTCATGGGGCCCATGGGCAAGTGCCCATCAGGTCCATCCATTAAGACAGCCCTGGTTGGACCAGAAGACCTCCAAGGTCCCTTCCAACTCTTATTTTGTTATTCTGGCTGTGGGATTTAACCTGAGGAGTAGATTTAGTGCACATTTGTGATTCAAAGAATAGAACAGAATAATTCTGGTTTTATGTTTTATGTTTTCAGTTTTTGATTTAATTTGATTAAAGTGTGCTTTAATATGAGCCATCAAAACTTATCCATCAAAATCTCAATTTGTTTTGGAGGTCACTAATCTGATGCCATGGACTGAACTGATACAGTGATTTGATTTGAAGGGATAATTTAATCAAATCAAGAGCATTATGCCATCCTAGAGGATTACCATTGTAGCAGTTTTCAATCAACCAAGCCAAATTTGGAAGCCATAATGGTGGTCAATATGGAGACGAGTTTGATATCTCAAAAATATATTGCTCTAAGCATTCCCATTGCCTGTAGAGGTTGTAAGCATGCTGTAAAGATTTAATTGCAGACTGATTCCATGGGGACATCTCTGATAATGCCAGATTTTTTTTAATGATTTTGGTCCTAAATCAAATAGGGAGAATTTAGAGAACAAAAGAGGACAAAATAAATGATAGAAGACCACAGAAGAAACAGTATATTCATTTTCTGGGCTTTTAGAGTTTTCTAAAAATCCCTGTAAAAAAAACAAAACTTGGCAAGTTAAAATAGTACTATTCCCGGATATTTGGGAAATTAAATTTGGATTTTACACAATCTGCTTCATAGTTTTCTGCCGAGGATCAGATAACTCAGTGGGTGACCCTGAACTCTAGCAGGAACCCCATTTCTTCATTCAATTTCTTCAAGTTTTCACTTCTTAAATCCTGGATTCATTATCGAAACCATACAAACATTAACATTATCTCTTGATCACTGAATCCAAGATTCAATTTTATCTGATAAGTTACTTTTATGTTCAGTTTTGACAAAAAAATTATTCCAGTTGTTTCAGGTCATTATTACCTTTATAGTTGGTCACTTAAGAATGTTCTTGTTTTGAATGGCTTCTGCACTGATTTACTCAAAGGTGTGCAAATTGTAAAGTTGATGTTTATAATTTATCTCTTTCCCTTTCTACCCAAATCCAGAAGAAAGAAGTTTCCTAATTTCACACTCCTAATTATTCAAGTTATTTATTATGTCTCCTTGTAATCAGCTGCATTCACTCTTTAACATTTATATCAAAATCTATTTATCAAGCAAACACAAAAACACTGTAATGCATTTATCTAGTCCACACCTGTAATGTTAGTTCAGGAAATGAAGAGAACATTACATCCTTTTGCAAACACCACTGAAATAGGAAAAAAAACCTGATACTTTAATTACCATATAAAATATAAGGCTTATGTTCCACATATTGACAAGTGTTGCTTTGAACCTAAAGTTTAGAGATTTAATTTTTCTGTCTCTTTTAATGAATATTTCAACAACAGCCGCCTCCTTTGGGTTGGAATAAAAAGTAGTTTGTATACCTACTACAACATTTGCAGACCTCCTTGGTTCTGTTTTTAATGTGAAGAAAATTTGCACGAGTAACAAAGAGAAAAATGTCATGGTAACTAAAACATTTCCTATCCTTGTATTTTAGAGGGAAACCAAATCAAAGGTCTTCAAAGAATTACTAGGGTTCTTTCTAGGAGGTTATTGACAAATATGTAGCTTGTCTCCCGAGTTTGTGCCTCTTTCACAGATTGGTGTATTTGTGATCCCACAGGCAGGAATAAGCGTCTGTAATTCATTTCTCCTTGTTAACTAGTGTGCTTTTGTGTGGAGGATGATTGACAGCAAACTCGGCTTAGTCCCAACGGATGAGCTTGTTAGCAGAACCCTAGTATCCTATCTCTAATAAAGCATATCAGCAGTACATTTTGTCCCATCTATTAGCCTCTCTGTTTCTTTTTTGTGAAAAGCTGAGTGTCCCTTTGAAGCAATGACAAATAAACCCCTGAACTGAAGTGCTAGGCTGCCTTATGGACAGCTGGATAGTAAATGTCACACCGTGTATAGAATGCCTATTATCAGAGTGAGCCATTTGTTCCATGCCTTTCAGTATCTTAATGTAATACAAAATTGCTAAATCAAGCCCCATGTCTGTGACAGAACATAATTAATGAGAAAGCAGGAGCCAATTCAACACTCTTTATTGGGACCTAATTGGCTCAGGCAACAGAGTTGTCACTCAACAAGAGACTTCCTTTAAAGCAATTTTGTTCTTGGTTGTATTACAGAGCCTATTAAATTGTCCCCTCCTTGATCGCACAAAGAAGTATCTGCATGCAATAATTAGCTTTTCCAAGGGGATTTTTTTTAACTCTTTCTGCAGCAGAAAAAAACTCAAGCTCTGCTGGAGGAAACAGTCAGCCTATAGAGATATAGGCAGCCTTGAGGCTGGAGAATTGTAATCTTCTGAAGGCCTATCAGAAGGCTGCAAAACCTCCAGCTGATGCATAATGCATGGGACCTCCCTCACATTAGGGAGGGTCAAAGCAAGCACATCTGTGCTGTTCAGACAGCCTATTGACCTCCAGGTGCCATTCAGCTTGAGATGTTTGCTGTGTTAAAAGCTTCCAACGTAAGGGAACAACTTGTTTAAGTTAAGCTGCCCTCCCTGAAGCATCACTGAAGCAAATCGAGGTTGATATATTTTATTTCAAACCCTGCTACGCTTTCCTTCAATTCCAAATATGCACGGGTAGGTTTGTTTATTTATTAATTGATCAAGGTGCTCCTAGCCTGCCTTTTCTCCAAAGCTCAAGGGGGCATGGTGGAAGGTCTCTTCTTTTTATCCCTGCAACAGCAACTTCGTGCGGTGAGTTGGGTGACACGAGACTGTTTGAATGTCAAGTAGTAAGCTTCATAACTGAGTAAAATCTTGAAACCTTAACTACTACATTACATTGATTCTCAGTGAAGAGAGTGAGGCTGCATCTATTAGGATTTGCACTTTGGCTTTCAACAATACTGCAGTAGTTTGCAACACACTGAAAAAATTATGGGCCCTGTTCCAGGAAACCTCAGCTTTTATCCTTTGGTAATTGGGTCCCATCCACTAAAGACTTGATTATTATGGGAATATAGATATAATTGCTGTCTGGTTCGGATGGTTGAAGAATAACTTTGGGGATAGAATAGGACAGTGCTTGTGTTCTCACTTAATGTGGCAAATTTCTAGTTCTAGCATATATCTGGACAGTTCGGATATATTAGGAAAGTTTATGCAAATTACAAAGCATAATAAGTGTAGGCCAAAGCCACAAGATTTGCTTATGTATTGATGTATAATATTTTCTTGGCATATAATCTACAAAGCATTAATTAAAATATAAAGATCCCAGGGCTTACCAACTACTAAACAGCAACTCTTTATCTGCTGAAATAGTGTCAAGAAAAGTTCGATTTGGGGATGCATGGGCCCTACCAACATCTACTTTGAGACTCTCTAAGCTCCCAGAATGATACCCTTGTCTTGAATTTCTGGAAATTTAGAGATGGTGATTAAGTTACAATTACAATTTGCATAAACATTCCTATTTTGCTCTTAAATTCCTCTCCCCTCCCAACTCCTCCCAAAGAGATTATATTCTTCCTACTTTTATGATATAATATTTACATACGTATAGAAGTGGCTCTTGGCCAATAGAAGTTGGCCATCACTGGGTGAAAGAAGTGGCTCTTCTTTTTATCTAGTAGTGAAACTGATGATCTTTTCAGTTCCCTATGTACATCAATGATTTGTTCCAAATTATTGAGAGATTATTGAGGAAATGGAATGTAAAGATGGAACGCAAAGAGAAATGTATCCTCCACAACATTTTGTAAGTTCATTGGTTGCTGTAATAACGTAACTAGCTAGCAACAGGGAAAAGGTTGGTATTTCAATATATTTCAATTTCAAAATTTCTACAATAGACCTTTACATGCTTTCCAAATGCTTTGGAGAGACTGTTTGAAATACATGGAAGTGCAAGCACAATGCTTTTTAAAACAGCCATGTCATGGAAACCTGAAAAAAGACTTGGCTGTTTTAAAGAAATGCTGCACTTACATTCTCATGCATTCCAAATAACTTGCAGTTTTGAAGCATGCATTGGCTTCAGCATCTGTTCTTGAACATGAAGTTCAACATGAACTTCTGAATGTACAAAAGAAGTGTTGTTCAAAGGAGACTTCTCTCATGTAGTTCTTTTCGCACTTAAGAAGATTTTTGGGCCTTTTTGGAAAGATAGACCCCTTTTCTCAAATCACTAGCTTTATTATCTTATGAAGCCTGCCATTGGTTTTGGGCATACTGTACATAATGTTTGATTTAGAGTAGAAAATACTTTTATGGAAAAATACTTTTATGAATTTCCCCCCAAAGATTAATTATGTGACTTGCTAATAGAATTTCTACAGAAATTACTATCATTGTAAAGCAGGTCATCGTGTGACTGGAGCTATTTTTTATGACCTTTTTGCTGCAGTTGTTAAGAGAATGTAGCAGTCACAAAGTTAATGTGGAGGTTATTAAACAAACACTGCAACTGTTAAACAAGGTCATTATTTGCTATGGGGCATTTTTGCCTAAAACCAGCAGTAAATTCCAATTTTGAGCAAAAACATAAATTACTGACACATGAACATGAGACATTACAAATAGCCATACGTGTGGATCAGTTGAGTGCCTGAAATGCAGTTTTGTGACCATGGAGGAGACACAGCTGTCAAAACTTTGGAACCTGATTATAAGTACTTTGGGGAGGGCATCTTAACTTCAAATGGCTGCTAAGTGACTAGTTGTAAATTGAGGATTATCTAAAATGCCATTTTATGGAATAGCTTTCCGTTGTATTGATAATCCACAAGAGTACTAGTCATTCAAAAACAGCAAAGATAGAATTGTTTTTTGCTGACTGATGGTAGTCTTGATGAGGATTTTGGTAGCATTTCATTTACTAATTTGAGTTTACTATGGATAATTACTGCTGATATTTAAGCTATTGTTTAGAGTAGAGTAGAATAACAGAGTTAGAAGGGACCTTGGATCTAGTCTTCTAGTCCAACTCCCTGCTTAGGCAGGAAACCCTACATCACTTCAGACAAATAGGTTATCCAATTTCTTTTAAAAAACTTCCAGTGTTGAAGCATTTACAACTTCTGGAGGCAAATTGTTCCATTGATTAATTGTTCTAACTGTCAGGAAATTTCTCCTTAGTTCTAAGTTGCTTCTCTCCTTGATTAGTTTCTACCCATTGCTTCTTGCCCTACCCTTAGGTGAGGGTATTTCAGTATTTGTTGATGGCATATTTTTATGTGATAATAATATCCATTTGTTGTGTCCAACTCTTGTATATTGCCATAGTTGATATTTTCTTTTGCATGTAAGACATCCCTAGTCTATTTTATTTGGTAGCATAACAAATTAATATTCTAGCAGAAATGTAAGAATGATAACACGTTGTCTCATGATTTACCGGGTACAGAAATACCATTCAATGGGTTAATGGATATTGGACACCCAAGTTCTCTGTATTGAACATATGTCCATTGCAGTACATGTGGATGAACTAAGGGTATCTAGATTATAACTTGTACATTAGATGCAAATGTACATATTTGCAGACAAACACAGAGTTGCTACAGAGCAGACATTCTGCATATACATTAGAGGCAACAAGTGAATTCTAACATATGTGCCAGTGCAAGATGCCTATATGAAAAGATATGGTATTTAAACAAAAATAATATGTCCAAATCAGCAGGGTCATAGAATAACATTAACCATAGACAATATGCTTCAAAATCTGTTATAAATATTATCCTTTATTTGAAATGATTGTGCTTGTATGCAAACATTCAGTGTACTGCTAACTTCAGGATTTTCAGGATCTTTCTGAATATCTTTTAGATTAGAGAGACTAATCTGTCATAATACCACTAAGCTCCTTAATGCTGCCTACTAAAAGTAGGATAATAGGTGATCTTTTCTAGGACTTGAACTTTTGGAAATACTTGATCTCACTTTCTTTCAGACCCCTTTGAAACTTCTATTTAGGCATACATTTTAGTAGGTGCATTAATGCAATTAATTAGTATATTGCCTTCTGTCTATTCAGAAGTATTGAAAGAGATTATCTGTAACAGTCCATATTTATTGAAATATGCCCATAGTTTCATATTTATTTAAACTATTACACTTCATGGAGCCATGAAACAAGGTTTTTGATGTAGCAGAGCTATATAAAAATATTAAGAACATTTTAATGGAAACCCATTGCAGATTTCTCTTTGCAAGGATAGGGGAATGGATTTCTAGATGATACCAGCTCAAATATCACCAGACTATTAAGTTTTGCCTTAGTTAGTGGTTTAATGAGAAACAACCAGGAAATGCCACCAGCATTTCTGGCATTGTAACAGAACTCTTGTTTGTGTAAGTTAGGAAGATGACCTTGATGGAGATATGCAAACTTTATTGCCAAGATGACAAAAGTTTAAATTTCAAAGTACAGAATGTCCAGATAACATCTGGAAGTGACTCAGATAGGCCTATAAGAAGGAGGGAGAGTACAATAAAATCAGATTTGCAAGATTATGCTTTTATAACCCATTTCAGTAAAATTAGTTTTAGCTTCCTTATGTGGCAATTCCTGGTCTGGTCTTGCTGGTGGGGTAGAAACATTGATTTATTATGTGCCATGAACTCAGTATTGGCTTTTAGCAACTACATAAATATACCTTCTCCAGGATGATATATTCCCAAATATGGCCCTTCAGGTCTTCCTATGGTTTATTCCTTGCTGCTGTAATTGAGAATCTAGGTTGCATTGGAGATAAATCAATCTGGAAAAAAGCAGAAACAAACAATTGTTTGTGGTATTGCCAGGAAAGCAACCCAGACACAGCCATAAAGTCATTAGGAGTCAAGTTTGTAAAAGGGTTTTAACCTTTATCAGTAAAATGCCATTACATAGTAATATTAATGATCTTTTAATAGTATACTTTTTTCCTCCCATTCAATCATGTCTGATTCTTGGAGATTTCCTGAACAAATTCCTGCAATTTTCTTGGCAAAAAAGGAAGTGGTTTACTATTGCCTCCTTCCTTGGGCCAAGAAAAAAATAACTAACCCAAGGTCATCTAGATAGTTTCATGCTCAAGGTGGGATTACAGTTCACTATATCTCCTGGTTTCTAGCTTGATGCCTCAATTGCTATACCCAACTGGATCTCAGTAGATCATTACTCTGAATAATGCCAGAGTAAGGCATAAAATCTGAGGTATAGACTTTTTGAATGCATATTTATTTTGCCCCAAGCCTTCATATTTGAAAAGTTAGCCATGTAAAGAAAACTATGGCTAGATTATTCAAAATGGTGTCTACTAGACACTTTGATTTTGACTATCATGGCTGGGACTGATGAAAGTATAAATAAAAAATGGAGCATCAAAAATAAGGCATCATTGTAGGAGGTAAGAATTTAAACCAGCAGATAATATTGAAATATGTATCTATGATAATTGTGTGTGAGTGAATGAGAGGGAGAGAGGGAGATGGAGAGGGGGGAAGAGGTATTTACAAAAATGCACAAAATAATTTTGGCTTGAAGGTCTTTTATCTCTCTTGGCTGAAGAATCCTAGTTAGCACTAAATTTACTAGATTAAACCGAACTGTTCAGTCAGCAATTCATGGTCTGTCTGAACTGATTCTTACCATAGGAAATTGAAAATTCACATTTTGTGTTATTAAAGTATAATACACTGTAAAAGAGAACCTTATCTTTGGTTTAATAATTTTCTATACAAAAGGTTGATTTAAAAAATAAGGGGAGCAATCAGAAGATATATTTCAGCAATAAACAAGCAATCTTTACAGTCTTTCTTTTCCCCCCAAAAGGGCAAATAAGCATATTGATAATGAAACTCAATCTCTTATTAAGATAATGTTTAAAAGGGTGAAATGATAATGTAAAATAAATGCCAGATGATGAAAGAGCTAACAATGCCCATTACTCCTCCTTGGATAGTTTAGGATTTTTTTTTTAAAAAAAACCAGTTTCCTAGCAGATAATTTTCTCATGTATTTTTAAAGAGATATAGGCTAATATTAAAGGATTACAGGGTCATAAAAAGGGAGATTAAGGTTTAAAGTATAGTTACCAAGAAAGGAAGATATTTGTAATTCAGGGAAGAAATGAGGGTCTTTGGTGTTCTCTGAGCTTGATTGTTTTCTTGTAGATGTTTCATTACCCAAACTAGGTAATGGACCAACAAGGCACTGATGATGTTACCTAGTACTGACGATATTGCTTAGTTTGGTACTTAGTACTGATTATATTGCTTAGTCTTGCAGTAATGAAATGTCTGCAAGAAAACAATCAATGGTCAGAGAGCACCAAGGACTTCTCAAAGTATAGTTAAATAAAAAGTACTAATAAGCAATGAATTTAGATGACTCAGTTCAGGATTGGGTAAATATATAACCTTCCAGCACCCCAATATATTCTTGGCAAATGTAAGAGTGGGAATAGGAACAGATGTCTTTTCATCTTTACTTTTCCATGTTTAACTACTCAGAAATACCCCGATCCCTCCCCCCAAAGCAGAGGTCAAAATTACGCCCTTAAGCAAATCTCTTTGGTGGCACCAATCTGAAATTGAAAATATGAGAACATAAGATTGTGAATGAGACCAGGAAGTGTCTAGGAAGTCAACCATTCACTGTTCTACCTTTCGCCCTATCTCAACACTCTCTTCAGCCCTTTCAGAGATGCTACCATATCACCAGATGGCTTTCTGCAATCAGCTGGCAAGTCAGAATACTAAGTTGCTGCTTCCAGCTGTTGTAATGCAATAGGAAACAGTATATGTAAGAAATAAAATACTAGGAAGATCATGTGGTTAAAATCTGAATCTAGAGGAAGGCAGTGCATATAGCACTTCCTCCCTCCAGCTCATTCTAGCTTATGGACAAGGTTGTAAAATCTAATCTGCCCTAGAACTGACACATTTCATGATGACGAAGAAGAAATATTATTACTAGAAAGGCTGTCAGGACTGAAAAAATGGACAGAAAGAGAACTCAGTTCAACAACTCTGTCTATCCTTTCTTATCTCCACTCCTGCCCTATGGATTCTTAATGCTGCATCAAGGAAAAACTGATCTGGGATTAAATTTGGAACAGTAAAATTTTCTATGGGTACTTTTATCTAATTCTGATATCCTTTAGGGAACAAATCTACAGTACTAGTTTCAAATGGAATATTTGCACGTGTATTGCATTTGGATTTGGGTAAAGACAAATTGATTGCAGGGTAGATGACTGTGTGTCTTGAACTTGCATAAAGTTTTTTATCTAGTGTTAGGATGAAGACTGCAAAATGCTAGTCCGTTTGGGTTCTGCTAAATCCAAATAGGATTAGTTTGACTATCTTGCATGCTTTATGAAGTAAGCTATGGTTTGTTAATCATTGTATATAGTTTTATATGTTTGAATCCAGCAAATTGTAATTAATTCAATAAGTCACAATTAAAGAAACCAAGGATTCAGCTTCATGGGTGAACCAGGGGCTTTTTTCCATGGAAAAGTAGTTTTCTGATAAATCCAGAAACTGCAGATGTGAGTGGGAGTTACTTAATAGCCTGAGGCTAAAATTCTAAATTCCAATCAATATTTAAATTCCAGCTACTGACATTTTTCCTTATTTTTACAGGTAATGTGGACATATGGGCTTTTCCAAATCCCCCCTTTATATTCTCCTACTGTTGCAGTTCTGAGCTGAGCAGATAATGAACTTTGAAACTGATTAATTTTCCAAGAGTTGGGGGTGAAAGTAGCTTAGAAGGGGTAAGTTTTTGCTCTAAATCTCCTGTGGTGCTTAGTTGATAAGGCATAGTTCCTTTTCTGGAACATGACCTCCAGGCTCCAGCTAAAGAAATGGGATGTGGAATATGTTCTGATGGGTGGGGAATTCCAGAGAAAGTTCTATGGAAGGAACTATTGCTTATGATGCAGATGGAATTCTATGGTTCAGGCACGACATCTAATGAGGAAATAGATAATTCTGTATTACAGAGGAATTGACTACTAGGAGTTTCAAATTAAATTATCATGAATAATAAAACTACCAATTCATTAGTCCTGAGGGCTGCCATGCAAAATAATTTTGTACATTCAAAGTGTGAAGAAAATAAAGAGTAATCTGGTTTGCAATTAAACATAAATGCCCTACATAAATAATAAAAATAATAAAATATGTACATCCTTATAAAACATTTCTGCAAAACATCCATTTTTCATTGAATGTTTTAATTAACCATAACACCAAGATTTAGTTTCATTATAGGTTGACATAATAAATAGAATCTATTTTCAAGATCTAGGTTGAGATAACTATGTTGAGATAATTGAGAAAACCCATTGCACTAACAATCTTGCTTTTCTATTCCTTCTCTTACTTTGCTGAGTATTGAGACCTTTCTTTCCCTAAGTACTTTTCTCGTTCACTTTCTCTTCTCATATGTCAAAGTCCTTCCCTCCCTGCCTCCCATTTCAGAATCCCAGATACCTTCTAGAATGAGGCCTAATCATCTCCCATATATTATTACTGAGCTAAATGGATTATATGCAGAGGTAGGATTCAATTTTTTTAACAACTGGTTTTGTGGGCATAACTTGGTGGTCATGTAACTGGCTAGGCGTGGTCAACTCAACTTCACTCACATCAAGGCACACATCTCCTCGTCTAGCCTCTCATGTCTCTGGGGATGCTGCAACAGTCGTAAGTGTGAAAAACAGTCATAAATTGTTTTTTTCAGTGCCATTGTAACTTTGAATGGTCACTCCACACAAGCAAAGTACCAGCAAAGCAGGGGAAAAAAACTCCAGAGAACTTCCTGAGACAGGAAGTCTAGTCCTGCCAAGAATGTAATAAGGGTTAACGGAGAGGCAGTTTCCGTAAGCAACACCAGAATGTTTCTTTCCTGCTTTCCTTACAGGATTAGGCCAATAATTTCTTCTAATAACCGGTTCTCCAAACTGCTTAGAATGTTAACAACCGGTTCTAGCAAATAGGTGCGAACCTATAGAATCCCACCCCTGATTATATGTCTAGGATAATCTGTTCAATCGTGTCACAGTGAAATATACTTGTTTGCATACATATTCCCATAACTGTGTTAAGCATTTCCATGTCAAAAATATCATATCTAAGTTTCTTATCACCAGTAGGAAAAGATTACAAAGGTCAGAAAACACTCGGCATATCTTTGAGGTCAAAATTAACCAGTAATCTCCTGCATGTTCAGAATTCTCCTTTCTGTTCTTATTTAGCTCCAATCCCCTTGAACATGTTGCCCATTTGATGCTCTAGAAATTAAGGGGTTATTATGTCATGATAAATGATTACAGAGAGCATAATACTATCCCTTTCATCTTTGAGACTGCCAACAGGCTATCTTTAGTTTTAGTAATTTAGTTTCATGTCATCTGAGAAGATGTGTAGACTAATCAGATATATTTAAGGACCACCTGTAGGTGTCAATATGTTAAATAGATTGGTAGGAATAGAATAGTACAAAAAATCAACTATTTTAATATTGTATACTACATTCTCCACCAAAGTAAGACCTTTGCAACTAATCTAAAAGAAAGAGCTTCTAATGGATAAAGCAACCAAAAATTGATATTCAGATAGTTTATGACACCATTTAAAAAATCATTAGCAAACAACCCACTCTTTTTTAAACCCTATTATCATTTATTTCATTCTTATATCTCTTTGATCAACTTTGTTTTCTTTTTCCTATGATTGGAAAGAAAACATCTTGTCACTAAATTACAACTCTCACTCATGATACCTGAAATGCAGCTACAGCACACTCAGTAACTGAAAGGAAAATTGTTCTTCCTTTTGTTACCTTTTTAATTGGGAGACTTCTTTATCACCATTTGCCTTCTCACACTCTAGATGAGAAATGTTGTCAGGGAAGCTGTTGCCATTGATTTTCGATGAATATGCCAGGAGAGCATAACCACTTTGCCTTGTTAGCGTGCATTAATTACTCCAAACAGTAGATCAACACACTTTGGAATCACTCAACATTTGTAGAAAAGAAATGGCAATGTTGAGGTTTACTATTGTACATCTCAGTGTTGGGAACTACCCGTTACAGGCAATGGTCCCTAGAAATAAAAGCCATTTCATTATTCCCACTCTCAGATGTGTTTTCTACTGGGACATCTTTATCAGTGCATGATGTGACCTATTGAAAAATACAAGGCATTATTGGTCAGGATTTCTACACCTGGCCCACCATTGTTGCTATTAGTTCTAAAGACAAAAGTTATTGACCAAAAACAGAATTCGAAGAACAAAAATTGCCAAGGTTTGATCAACTCCTGATATCAAAAACCTCCAATTTAGATAAGGATCATCAAGTAAGCCTCACATGTACATGGTTAACAGTTGACTAAGGCTTTGGGGCAACCTGTTTCCTACTTGCACCACTTGAGCATCTTCGTCTTATTTAATCACATATTAGAAATTGTTGTTAAATTGTCATTTTTCTGATATTAACCCCTGGAAAATTCCACTTGACCTATAAGGCTTTTCACCCAGATTTAATATGTTTTAAAAAGCAGAAGATGGGCACTTGATCATGGTGGTTGTTTTTCATCATATTTGCAGATTCTGTAGGTTTTTTTTTAATAGATCCCGAGCAGTCAGACTGATGTGTAGAAAATATACAATCACCAAGCATTTCAAGGGTATATAGCTTGGACTCTATATATTGCTTGTCCCAGACAGCTATATGAATATTTGCGGGTTAGGAAAGATTATCATTTGGTGCCATGTGATCAAGATATCATCCTTCATAATGAAAATGTACTGTATATAGATTTATATTGCATCTGAAAATTATTCTATATAATTCTAGTACAATCATCCTTCCATTATAATAAACTACCTAAACAGAGTTCTGCAACAAGGTTCATACAAGCAAAGAAGCACAATTGGAAATAAAATTTATTCTGAATATATTACAATATTGTATATTATAATAAACAATGCTATACAGGCTTATTTGTTTAGTAGCTTTTATAGGCACCAATCAATGGAAATTTGAGCAAATTACATATATGAAGTCTCATTCACTTATTTTGTACATTACTCTGTAACTGTAAAATAGTGATGAAGTATGTGGCAGAAATTAAAATAAAATTATCAATCTGGAATTTTATTAATCTGTGATTAATAAAATTATCAATCTGGAAGAGATATTATGTATGCCAAAACAAATCAAAGCAACCAAAATAAACCAGATTCCCCTCTGTTTAATACAAAAGTTATATGGCTTTGAAGTCCTACATGAAAACCATAGAAAACAAAATATAAAAATATAAGATATTTTTGATAAAATAGGCATCAATTTGATAAAATAGGCATCAATAGGATAAAATAGGCATCAATTGCCTATTAAAACATTTTTGAATACTAGTAGATTATGCTAAATGAAGGATAACTGTCATTGACATAAATTTTAAAGACTATGCATTTAAAGACAGCATTTTTTTCTGAGAGGGAGTATGTGCATGTCTGCACATACAACTTGGAAATTTAGATTTGTTAATTTACAGAGTTTTGTGGGTTCATGTTTTAGTGTGTCTGTAGGATTATATTTCTGCTCATTATATTTTAACACTATTCTTAGTATCCTTGGATCTGGCAAGAAATTGATATTTTTCCTAAAAAGATAATGTTAATAATCCTTTCAACAACCTTGTGAGATATATCAAGATAATTTTTCTTATATTATAGATAGTATATTTTCTTCATGATGGCCTTAGAGCTCAGTATATTTGAATTGCATGATCAGATGGCAATATAAATTCATTGGAATCAAACTATTTCCTGTCCTGCATATTTCAGAAAAGCAATAGCATGCACGCATATGAATGGATTCACATTCCCCTGCATTTTGAATGACTATTTTGGTGCATTCTAATAACAATTTAGAAGGAGAAACATTTGGACAATGTTATTGTGGGCCATGCAGAGAAATTGGCAGAATCCCAACCCATGGTAATGGTCATTCAGAAGCATCTGTGTATATATTCAGCTAGGTTTAATTAAGGCAAAATCTCTCATCCTCTAACTCCCCTAGCTGTATTTTTCTCTGCAGGAATCTGTATTTCTGTGGCAAACTTGAATTTCTCTAGAAGAAAATGGAGGTAGGATATCTGAAAGGGAAAAACAAAGTAAGGGAAGAATCATAGCTTGATGTCCCCAATTTGGTATGTTACAGATACTGCAGAAACATCGTCATTGGCCAAATTGATTAGGGAATTCTAGGAGATCAAATCCATTTTATTTGGACTTTACCAATACTCCTCTCTATTTTTATGTGAGCTTTTCATTCCTGACAGTAAATGAGCTTTGAACACCTATATAGAAGGGGGAAAGTATCCAAATATTTATATCTGGACAAGGAAGTAGAGAACTCTCATCTTTTAAAAGCTATTTTTGTGTTTGATCAATTAAGGCCTTTTAAAGATGTGCATAATATTTTAAAACCTGTTTCTTTTATTAATCCTCATTTTGTAACCATTTTAAGATATTATAGCTTAAACATTATTGGTGTGGTATAATAATAAGGAAGAAAAATCAAAAAAGATAAATTAGTAACCAAGCTGGACCCTTTTATTTTTTAAAGAAGCAATACAAAGGGAATTGTTTGAGGAAAAAAAATCCTGCTGTATAAATATGCCTTTTCTGTGTGGGTTGCCCTCACCATACTGCTATATTTACAATTTAGATTGCTAATATGGTACTAAAAACACAAGGAATGTTGTACCTCCTCATTTTGAATGAGTGATCATTGAAATTCACTGTGGAAGAACATTTTTTTTAAAAAAAATGTCCTTAATTTGTTATAATAAATTATGCTTCTTCAGCACAAGTTAATTAGCTCTCTTGTGTTTTGGCAAATCAAATGTATTTAACAACTTGCAGCTCAAACTGGGATGCCATCTTCTGTAACATAGCATTAAAGGGAGAAAAAAAGAAAGAAAAAACCTATCTCATCTGAGAGGGGTGGAGCAAGAGAGAAATTTGTGAAGATAAAGAAACATACTGATCTTTTGCTTCCATTATGTTAAATTATTCTTATATTTTTTTATTTCAAAATGCTGACTGCTTTGCAAGTTTTTCCTCCCAAGGATAAACCACTACTTATCTCCTAGTTCTGGAAATAATAATTACTCCCCTCTCTCTAAATTGTGAATATTCCTTTAAATGTAGTGCTAAGCAAAAAAATTTTTAGCTAGGAAGGGGAATGCTCCCTCCCCTTACACTGCTATGTAAATTACTCCTATCAGCTCTATTCTTACGTTACCCTCTAGGCAAACACTTTATAGCCATGTATTGTAAGAGCAACATAGAGATGGCTTGTGTGGTGTGTAATTCAAACAATTGTGACTTGTAAATTTCTGACTGAATATGTTGTGTGAAGCCAGCTAATTAGAATGAGCTCTGTTAAGTTCTGCGCATGGGTGCAAGGAACGGAGACGAGGCAGTGAACAGTGAACTTCAACTCTTTATTAATCATCGTGGACAGAGCAAAAACCTGGGGCAGCAGCAGCCCTTTTATAGGGCAGGCTGCTGACCTATTAACCAATGAGAACATGGAAGCATTAAACCCTTGAACCAATGATAGTGGCTCGTTAACAGCTAATCAGATTCCCCAGAACGGACCAATCCGATATTGCTATTATCAGCCAATCAGAAGAGCAGGATTAGAACCCTGCTTTTTCTTTAAGCTTTGATAAAGTTTATTTAAGCGTTTTTATTAGTTCATAACACCCCTTCCCCCCGGGTTCCATTTGAGGGGTGTGGTGATGTAATCTCTAAGATATGTGGGTTGTTTTAACTGTTTATTAGATTTGCGCTGTCCCACTGGTTCCCGTCTGCAGTCCAGCTTCAGTGGGACGTTTTTGGACATATCTGGTACCAGCGGTTCCTCATTCTTGCTGGATGACTCGGTGCCGCTAATTCTGTCGTTGTTGTTGTCCTCCGATCTAAGCGGGCTAGCCATCGTTGAGGTATTCCTCTGTGGTGAGGCCACACCCCTCCCTGATTCTTCTTCATTAATTGCGCCTGCTCGCTGACTTCCTTCGTTTCTGCTCTCCCCCATCTCGAATTCGGTTTCTTCGACATCCCCTCCCCCCTCAGTTTGGGAGTCCCAGGAGTCGCGGGAACTGGGTTGTAGCCCAGAGCGAAGCTGATCTATATGGCGTTTCCATATTTTTCCATCGTAGGTTTGCACACGGTACGATCTGGGCCCGGTGGTTTGAATTACGGTTGCTTCAATCCATAATGGTTCGCCGGAGAGGTTTTTAGTGAAAACTAAGTCGCCTACCTTGAACTCGCGGCATTTCCCGCTGGATCTGCAGGGTTTCTCTGGCTCGTAGGAAGGGTGAAGTCGGTCGAGGTGGGAACAGAGCTTGCGTCCCATCAATAGTTCAGCTGGCGTCTTGTTGGTGACACTGTGTGGAGTGATGTGTTGGAGTAGGAATATTCTGTTTATTTTTTCATCAATGTCCCCATAGTCCATTTTATGGAGAGTTTTTTTAACAAATTGTATCATGCGCTTGGCCCTGCCGTTAGCCGCAGGGTGCACTGGTGAAGTTAGCACATGGCAGATGCCCCGATCAGCTAAGTATTGTTCAAACGCCAGGGCATTGAACTGGGGTCCGTTGTCAGAGACCAGGACGTCTGGCAGTCCGTGCGTTGCGAACAGCCTGTTCAATTTTCGGATGATGGACTCCGTTGTAGTATTCTTCATTTCGTGGATCTCGAGCCAGTTGGAATAGGCATCCACTGTTAGGAGGAATGTATGTCCTTTAGTAGGTCCCGCAAAATCAACGTGGATGCAGGACCACGGCCCCCAGGGGGTTTCCCATTCTGTTGGAGTTGCTTTAGGTGGGGCACTGCTGACTTCTTGGCACTTTAAGCAAGTCTTTACCCAGGCTTCGATTTGTTTGTCAATGCCCGGCCACCACGCGTAGCTTTGTGTGAGCGCTTTCATATGCACGATGCCGGGGTGACCGTCATGCAATGTTTTCAATATTGCTTGTTGTAACCGCTCTGGGACGATGACTCTATCTCCCCATAGGATGCAGGTTTTTTTGAGAAAACAGTTCTGTTTGCCAGTTTCTGAAAGGGGTGAAATCGTCAGAGGTTTGTTCTATTGGCCATCCTCTTACGACCCAGCTAAGAACTCGCGATAAGACAGGATCTCGTTTTGTTTCAATTGCAATGTCTCTGGCTGTTAGCGGTGGTGACTGTAGCGTTTCAATCTGGAGTGTCGTAAGGGTTGGAGCTGAGTCGTTGACAGTTTCTGGAAGTGGGGCGCGGCTCAATGTATCAGCGTGGGGAATGGCTTTCCCCGGGCGGTGTTGTAATTTGTGGTTGTACGCAGCTAAAAACTCCGACCAGCAAGTCATTCTCGGTGACAATATATAGGGGGTTGGCTTGTCTCCCGCTATAATCCCTAACAACGGTTTGTGGTCGGTAACAGTAGTAAAAACTCATCCATACACATATTCATGAAACCGTTTCACAGCAGATACAACAGCAAGAGCCTCTTTGTCGATCTGGCTATAATTACGTTCAGCCTTCGATAAGGTCCTTGAAAAATAGGCAATAGGGGCCTCACTACCATTTGGTAACACATGACTCAAAATGGCTCCTACTCCAAACGGTGACGCGTCACATGTAATTGTTAAAGGGAGAGTCTCGTTATACTGCATTAAAACAGCATCGGAGGTTAGTAAGTTTTTCACTTGTCGGAATGCATGCTCCTCGCAGTGTCCCCAGACCCAGGTTGCTTTTTTGTCGAGAATTCTATGGAGGGGCTCAGCTACGGTCGCTTTCTGGGGCAAGAAGATGTTGTAAAAGTTAATGAGCCCCAGGAAAGCTTGGAGATCAGTTCTATTTCTGGGTCTTGGGGCGTTTTTGATTGCTCTCAGTTTGCTGTTAGTGGGGTGGATGCCCTGTTTATCGATTAGGTACCCCAGGAACTCTACTTTGTCTGTACACAGTTGACATTTATTTTTTTTAACCTTAAGGCCAGAGTCTTTAAATTTCTGGAGAACCATTTTAAGCCGCTTTTCTAGTATTTCTCTATTCGGGGCAGCAATTAAAACGTCATCAAAGTATGGCACGACCCCCTTGATCCCTTGCAAGAGTCTCTCCATCAGACTTTGAAAAATCCCTGGGGCTACGCTCACTCCGAATTGGAGTCGGTTGAACTTAAAGGCGCCTCGGTGCGTAATGATCGTCTGTGCCTCTGCGGTTGTTTTATCTACAGGCAGTTGTTGGTAAGCCTGTGCTAAATCCAATTCAGCGAAAACTTTTCTACACCCCAGGGAATGGAGAAGGTGTTGTACCACCGGTACCGGGTAAGCGTTCTGTTGAAGAGCGTGATTAAGGGTAGCCCGGTAGTCCCCACAAATCCTTAACGATCCATCCGGTTTGATGGGTGTTACAATTGGGGTTTCCCAACGAGCGTGGTCAGTTGGTTCTAAAACACCCTGGGCTATTAATTTATCGAGCTGCTCGTCAATTTTTGGTTTAAGGGCAAAAGGTACCCGACGAGGCTTAAGGCGGATGGGGGCTACTTCAGGGTTAAGGTTAAATGATATCGGGGTCCCCTTGTACTCTCCTAGTTTGTCTGTGAAAACGTCCTGCAATTCCTGGACGATGGCCTCCTCCCAGTCATCGCTTCTGGTTTGGTGAATGCCGGCTACCTCGATCCCGAGTGGGGCGAACCATTGAAGGCCTAACAAGCTAGGCCGGTCATGGTCAATGACGGTCAGTGGTAATGATGCAGTACGATTTTTGAATGATACTTGGACTTGGCTGGATCCAACAACCGGGATTCGGTTCCCCTGATAATCCTTGAGTATGATTCTTTGGGCTCTGAGGTCTTGACGCCGGACGGCAGGGATTAATTGTTTAAGAGTCTTCCAGGAAACCATCGAGAGGGGCGATCCTGAATCGACTTCCATCACACAAGGCTGGTTTTCGATGGCGACCTTTCCTCGGATCTTCTTTGCGTCTAGTGATGAGGCGTGACGGATTGTAATGGTCTAGTGTGCCTCTTCTCTTCTCGATAAAATGGCCGGTGTTTTATTTCTGTAGGAGTGGTTGTTCCATTGGTGGTTCAAATGTTCCCGACTCACAGGACGATTCCCTGTGGTCTGGCGGTAGTTGTTTCCCCTCTGAAGTGGGCTGGATCCTTGCTTGCTTCTATAGACCTTTCTGATGTGGCCTCTTTTCCCACAGAAATGGCAGAGCGTGTCGAGGAATTTGCAGTCTGATCACAGGTGGTTTGCCCCACAACCTGCGCATTGGTGCGGTAGTCTTTGATTTTGCTGGTGGCATTGGTCACGTTCAGACCGGAGCCGGTTGACCTCCTCCTCATCACTTTCTGATGGTGATTCAAGGTCCTCGTGGTAGGTCGCTGTTGTGTGCCTCTCTAGGTGAGGTGAGGTATCGCTGGTGAGTTGATGGAGTGGTGCGTTGGCGCGGCGCATTCAGGCAGCCAACTTCCTGGTTGCTTCTGCTGCAGTAGCGTCTTTGATGACATCAGCAAGGTCGATGTCCCCTTTTGCCATGATCTTGGTCTGTACTGTCTGGTCATCTAATCCCAGAACTATTCGGTCTCTCAGAGCTTCTTTGAGGTCTGCGAACTCACAGAGGCCTCCCAGGTTCCGGAGATCCGCAATGAAATCTGCAATGCTCTCTCCCTTCCGCTGGTCCCTCTGGTAAAATTCATGTCTTCGGACAAGCGTTGGTACGGTGGGTGCATAGTGGGCCTGTAGAAGGGGCGCAAGGACGTCCCAGTCCATGGTTATCATCTCAGCTGGTTTCACTAGTGCCTTGGCCATCTTAAAGACGGCAGGCCCGCAATGGGTCAGGAACACTGCTCGCTTTTTTCCCGTAGTGGCATCTTTCAAGTCGTTGGTCTCCAGAAACATCTGGAAGTGATCTATGTATGAGTCCCAGTCTTCTTGTGCCGGGTCAAATGGAGCGGGTGGTATGGCGCCTCCGGACATGGTTCCGTTGTCGATGTGCCTTCAGCCACGTGCTCTTTTGGTGCTCTGTAGTGTTCAGTCAGCTCTGATGTCTCCACATCCCATCCTCATCGCCAGTGTTAAGTTCTGCGCATGGGTTCAAGGAACAGAGACGAGGCAGTGAACAGTGAACTTCATCTCTTTATTAATCATCGTGGACAGAGCAAAAACCTGGGGCAGCAGCAGCCCTTTTATAGGGCAGGCTGCTGACCTATTAACCAATGAGAACATGGAAGCATTAAACCCTTGAACCAATGATAGTGGCTCATTAACAGCCAATCAGATTCCCCAGAACGGACCAATCCGATATCACTATTATCAGCCAATCAGAACAGCAGGATTAGAACCCTGCTTTTTCTTTAAGCTTTGATAAACTTTAAGTGTTTTTATTAGTTCATAACAAGCTCAATAAGTTGGGGTTAATCAAACGTGATGTGTGAACCCATGAAAGATCACAGTAAGCTGAGGTTTGCTTAACAATTGTACTGAATAACTTTAAGTTTATTAAGTTTGTTTTTTATTTAATGGTTATTATTTAGTTTAATGAATAACCTACTGGGTGCCTACAACTTATTCTTCCAAAACCAACCAAACTATATGGTGTGTAAAGCCTTCTATTGTATAGCAATTGAGAGATCATGGAAATTGATCCAATATGATTGGAGGGCATGTGGTTGGGGAAGGTTTCTCTAGTTAAACTAAGCTGTAAGACTTTCATTTAAGAGTTTGAGCTGAAGTAGACAAGGGAATGGGATTTCCCAGAACTGGAGAGGTAATAGGTGTGGGAAACAAGGAAGAAATCATCCAAATGTTTCACAGCGGGAAGCACTAATACTGCTTGCAATATTTGCCTTTATTGTCAGTGGAGATTCTCAGTCATCCAGGTCATGGCTGTCCCAAAAGTGCTTTTTCAAAAGGCAACTGGCCATCTACATTAACTTCTCTCTCAACAATGGGGAAGGGATACAACAAACATATCTCCTGTTTACAACACAGTCCTTTCAGCAGTTCCAAGGAGGTTTCATGCCCTTTTGCACTAGTCAGATGACTCTGAGGGAACAGATAAACCTTCAAGTAACCTCAAGAGTTCCCAAGGAGAATGCTAATGACCAGATGATTGCAAGGAATATAAATCCTTCCATCTTCCACCATTCAGTCAGACATGAAGAAGCTTTTTGGATAAGAAGCAAAATGTCAAGGAAAAAGAGTCCGATTGCCTTTTGAAAAAGGACCTTTGGGATATGCCTTTATTCTTATCTTGTGGCTTCCTTGAGACAAACAAGTCAGGCTCTGTGGGAAACAGGTACTTTTTAACTTGACTGTATTCGACCCTCATTATTCTGCTTTATGGCCATAATAAAGATTGATTTGATTTCTTCCTATTTAGATAAAGAACAAGACTGTCACCAAATACTGTGGGGAATTGTGTCAGAAAGCTAAGGTAAGGCTTGTGAGAAGTGCCCCAAGCAACAACAAAAGTCTTTTCAGGTAAGTTAGAAACAGAAGGAAAAGCAAAAAGGCAATGGTGAAGGAAAAGGAATTAATTGGGAATAGGAGCTGTGAGAGAGAAGAATGTCAATAGTATTTTAAGTATGACTTGTGAAACAGTACTAGTGTTGGGCCACTAATGGTAGGAAGCATTGCAACTCGGAATAGACAAGGAGAAGCTAATTTAAAAGGAATTATCTCCAGGGCTAGATACTAGGTTACCAGCAAAACTTACTGAGATAAAGAGGAGAACAGGTATTACCCCTATCTTCCGAAAAGGAAATAAGTAGATTAATTTTAAACAAATGGAAGGATTGCTGTCCTTCACTACAGACCTCCTAAAAGAATGGAGATAGTTTTGCCCTAAAGTATTTTTTAGGATTCTGCATTAGGTTGGACCAGAAGAACTCAGAGGTTTCTTTCAACTCTATGATTCCATCAATGTAACCTGGGGCCAGCTGGGTTGTACAACCTTAATTTCTGATCTGCAGTAGTGCTATTAATTCTGTTAAGGCCTTCAGCTTGTGGGCCTGGAATTCCCTCCATCCTCATGTTATGCATTCATGGAATAGCATTATGAGGTTTGGCTTGCCCATCAAATAGATAAAAGAGTAAATCAGCAATGTATTCCATAACATTTATAAACATCAATTCCAATTCTGTTTGGATGATGATGATATATATGATGATTTGTACTGAACCATTCCTTTCCAGATCATATTTAAGCATGTTTCCTGTATGCTAGTTTTATATTTTGAAATCCTTTAAAGAGTGATAATACAAGTGTGTTATTATTTATGAAATATGTCTGCTTTTATGAAAGAATATTTTTTTAAAAAACAGGCATTAACTGTTAAAAATATGTAATACTAATAAAAGCTGCTAGAAATAAATTGAGACTTCAAAGAGAAGACTGTGGAGAATTTCTACGGGCATTTATGAACATTGCATTTTCCATTCATATAAACATTATAGGATAATGCATACCACTAGTAGGAAAACCATGGCTTCCAGAAGAGGCCCATTCATTTTCCCTGCTGTTTAAATCAGCTGAGTAGCTGGGAACCTGCTATTAACATTTTGTACCTCCAGATAAAGTCCATGTTTTGTGGATATTTGGAATACATAAAATAATGAAATCATGAAATCCCCAGTGCAAATGCCTCTGTTTCATGAGCTCTCAGGGATGAGATTGCTGACACTGGTGATTTTGTCATATTAATTTTCATTTTATTTTAGTTTCCTAGCCATAAACGATTTCTGATGCAAAGTGTCCCTTTCAATTTCAATAGTCACCCAGAGTCACTTGCTTGAATTGAAAAATGATTAACCTTTTTCTATGCCCCCCCCAATAATTGATTTCTTTGTCTAATTTCTCTTATCTTTAATGCATGTTTCTTAACATTCATCGAGAATGTCTTTCTGTGATATAAGACAAATAGTCTTTTCCCTCATAATTGAGGATGATAGAGACCAGTTCTTGCGTTCTTCTATAAAAGAAGAAGAAAAAAAAAGGCTGAGCGGTTTTAAAAAAAAGTTTATTTGGATCCTTTGTATAGGGTTGTAGCGATCTGTGATAAAAATGACATTGACCTATGTTTCTGTTTGCTTTATATTTATCCAAAACCATGCTTACCCCTAGTACTTTGAGATTCCTACCCATCTTTAGTTGGTCAAGATTGGGTTTATGTTATTATATAAAGAAAGGAAATGTTATTTGTTTTTAAAAAGGAGCATTGCATATGGCTGAAAGCAAGAACTAATCAAACTCAAAGAGCCTGAGAGCTTTAAGGCCTAGTGAATAAAATATTAGATTTTTTTTTTTACAAAATACTCAAGTTAATTGGCCATTTAATATATAAATTAATATGCAAATAAAGTATTTTTTAAAAAAAATCTTGAGATCTAGTAGCCCACATAAATAATCTCTTCTGGCTTTCTACGTCCAAGGGTTCATTGCCCCCACAGCCCCATGGTATCTTCCTTTGGTATTTCAGACATGGAAAACTAGAGAGAGTGCAGTTAATTTAGTCGGCAATAAAAGACTGCATGCTGAAGCACAGTCTTTGACCACTATGAGTGTAACATTAAAAAAAAGGAATTATATAAGAATTTTCTTCAGACCATGGGCCCATAAGTGACATGTCAAGAATGTACTCCAAAAACCAGAGGTGGTCATGAGAAAGAAATTAAAAGTCAATTTAATTGCACCATCAATATGTTAATTAACATTTTGTAACTGTACTTTAACAATAATTATACATTCATAACATGCATTTAATCATTTTTCATTCTGCCAAATGAAAAATTAGAACTCAGCAGCAACTTTGAAGGGACAATTGAGGTCCTACCATGACTTGTAGAGGTCACACATGATGCCAGAACTTTGAGTTGGACACCTCTGCTGTGAAATATGTGTTCTCATTTTATATTCCATATATTCTTGGTCTATCTTCCCACCTGAGAGGAAAGAAAGGATGCAAGAACTTAGAAAATCTATTTTCTCCCAGTCTTGGTTCTCCCAGCAGTCAGTTACTCACCTTATATGACTTTTACATTGCAGAATAGGGAGTCCCAGTGAAGACTATTCGCTCACTGGTGAGAGGAAAGATAATATTGCTATCTTGACACAGGATGTTGCAGCTTATAAAAATTATAAGGCCAATTGCTTTAAAATAGGCCCCCATAGAATTAAAAAATAATGTAAGTGGTTCCAAATTTTTGCTGGTGTAATTGATCAAGCAATGATGGGAGTAGTCGATCCAGAGTTAATGTAATGATCTTGACTCTTAACAATTAAAGTACAGAAGACGCTTTTGGAGAGTTGTCAGCAATTCATATCTAGCAGTCTTCCAAACCTTGTGTCTTTTAGATGTACTATGCTTTTGCTTCTGGAACTTCCAGCTCAAAAACAGCAATAATTCTGTTGGGATGCAGGTGCTTGTGTTGCAAGAGAAAGGAGGGGCATACTCCACACATTTTGAAGGACTGCTTCACATTTTATTGCCATTGCCTGCAATTGATGATTGTCAAAAGCATTTGGAGAACAGTTGACTTCTTTTAAGACTTGCTTGGTTGCAATCCTGCAAATCTTTGAGGGTTTGGAAACAGATCTAGCAGCTCCTCTCTCACATTTAAAAAAAAAAACAATTTTTAAAAAAATTGTTAGGATTGCTTTGTCTTTTAATATCTGCATCCAGGAACAATGCAGAAGTTTCACCTGAAGTCTCTTCACTCTATAAGCATTTTAAATTGCTCTCCCTCTCTTTCCCTTTCTCCCTCTGTGGGAAGGATGAAGAAAAGCAAGTGACAAATACCATCGAACCTTCCTGAGCTGGACATTCCTCTTCCTAACCATGGGAAGGATCTTGGAAATTCACTTCTGCATTTCATTGTAAATAGTACTGATTGTCTGATTTATATACTTGCAAGCCACTTATGGACAATGTTTATCTTTAAGGTAGGATTTAAGTAGTTATCAATAATAAATACTAAAAGTAAAGGAGAAATGGAATATTGATCATATGAAATCCTTGCTTTATTTAAACCCACAGTGGAGTATTAGTTTCAAAGCAGTGTATAAGCACCGCACTACCAGTAGTTTGGCCTATCTTTTTCCAAGCTCTGACGTACCAATAAAGGAGAATATTTGTAGCTCAGGATTGAAATGAAGGGTCCTTGATGCTCTCTGAGGTTGGTTGTTTTCTTGCAGACATTTCATTACCCAAACTAGTTAGCATCATCTGTGCTAGATGATGCACTGATGATATTACCTTGTTTGGGTAATGAACTGTCTGCAAGAAAACAACCAAACTCAGAGAGCACCAAGGGCCCCCTCAACCATTGATGTGTTGAAATACAGATTCCATCATTTTCCAATGAATGCATATGAAGGACATCAGATTTGGAAGCGGCTGATACAGATCTATCATGTGCTCTGACATTGCTCCTGTACTTTCCAATGTTTAATTCTGTCACTTCTAAATATTAAGAATGATTGCCAAAGCAGTATGTTGATTGAATAAAAATATTTCTTCTTTGTGGGTGTATGTCCCTGTATCTGTAAGTGTACACATTTGTGCATGCCTTCAGATACAAAGGCCAAAATATTATATTCTTCTCCCAATGGTCATTATAAATTATAATGACAAAAAGTACCATTTATTTCCCAGGTGTATTTTTCTTTAAGTTGTAAACATGCTGGGCTGAATTATTTCTGATTGATTGAAAATGACTTTATATACCTTTAATTTATCACAAGCTGGTTTAAACCCAAAAAAGATTTTTTATTGAACAGTTGTGAATAGATTTTCGGTAAAGAGCTTGAATTTATGATGTTTAGTGTTACACATTATACAGTTTATTTTTTGCCTGCTTGATCATGCTGTGAAAATTCATGAATATTTAACTATTAACTGAAATGCAAAATTTTTATCACCATTTTATTGAAAAGTTGACATCTTAAAATACCATACATACCATTAGTATTCTGCTTCATTGTCACCTTATTGAAAAATGCTGCTAAAAAAACAATAAAGCCATTCTGGAGGGGGAAAAAAAATTGTCCGCCCAAGGCTATTAACTATAGTTCTACACATACATTAGTGACAAATAAGTGAAGCAGCCAATGTTCACAAAAGATGTCACTAAACTGCTAGGAAACAACGGTAACCATAGAAACCATCTCACACTGCAATCTGCACATCTTTTGTCAGTGTTTGACTAGAAATGAGATGCTTAAAATCATTAGGCTATCAAAAAATATATGAAATCTCTTCATTGAAATTTACATATTTAAATATTTTGAAACCTGCAGAAACTTCAACATGATACTTTCATAAAATATTGTTTCAGCTCCTTACCCTCAACTATCACTCTATATGTGACAATAAAAATTATACATAGAGGATCCTGATGTTTTTCTGTGTGGGGGAGGTGAGATGGGGACTTTAGGCGCGTTCACACAGACACTGAATGAAGAAAAAAGACAGTAACTGTGGGAGCAAATTCTTATACACATAACTTTTCTTTACATAAAACTCTACATGTCTATCTTTCAGTTGCCCTTACAATATAAATCGACCTATGTATGTGTCTCTGAATATATAAAAGTATTTCATGTGACAGAGTTGTCATCTTTTCATATTTTATTCAATCTTTAAACAGTAGCAAGAGATTTGAATAATTTTTTTTTAAAATTGTAATAGCATCATACTGTATAACACCATGAAGATTGTGGTGTGAATGCTGTAATAGATGAAACATTCTGAGCATTTATTTGGCATCTCAGAAACGGTAGGGTTCATTATTTTCATTCTTTCAAGCATCTGAGGTAACTCTGATCTTGGAAGGGTTAATTCAATTTTAGAACCACCCTCCCCTCCCCCACCTTGATTTTTCTCTGTGAACCATTTTTCTAACTTTTGGAAAGATTCAAAGAGGGTCCCAAAGGGTTTTTTCAAAAGGCAACTGGACTTTCTTGGGGTTTTTTTCCCTTTTCTTTGAAAATGTTTCACTTTCATCCAAAAAGCTTCTTCAGTTCAGATTAGATTTTGGGGAATAGAAGGATTTATATTCTTTGCAGTCATCTGGTCCAAAGGTGGTATTCAGCAGATTCTGACTAGTTCTGGAGAACAAGTAGCGGAAATTTTGAGTAGTTCGGAGAACTGGCAAATACCACCTCTGGCTGGAGATTTTACAGTATCCCTTCCCCTGCTACTCCGACCAAGCCAAGCCCACAGAACTGGTAGTAAAATTTGTTGAAACCCACCACTGATCTGTCAGTGCACCTTCAGAGAGTGATTGAGGCTACTTGGGGGTGGTATCCTCAGGGTTACCTGAATCAGAGTGCAAATGGGTGTAGTGCGTATCTTCTTGGGACTTCACTCCCCCCCCCCACCATTCAGTCAGAGGCTTCTTGAATGAGAAGCAAAACATTTTTAAGAAAAAAGAGAAAAAAACTCCCAAGTAAATCCAGTTGGCTTTTGAAAAGGCCCTTTGGGACAACCATGACTTGGATGATTGAGACTCTCCATAGACATTCAAAGAGAGTATGATGGATGGAGCAAGAGTGAGGATGGGATGGCATTGAGTCTTCAGCCACACATCTACTTGAGGTCAGCAGACACACTATTTTTCTCTCTAGAAATAGTAAAAGTTCATAAGGCAAATAAGTGAGTCTGAGCAGCAGATGATTGGTACAAATCTTATATAGTACCAGAAATAGAAAATTAACTCTACAATATTGTCAATTATATTAAATAGCATGAATCCTCCACCATGCCCGGTCTGAATCAAACTTTGATATAGCTTGACTGATAGAAGAGGAAGTTATCTTTGAATATGATATCTTGTTTAAATACGATACCTTGTTTAAATATGATTATCTCCCTCTTCTTAATGTGCCCCCCCAAAAGCAAACAAATAAAACCCTTCATGTCACTTTGGGTAGAATGAAGTATCTAACAAGTCATTCCATATTTGCAAAGGATGATTTTTAGTACAAGAAAATCCTTAACCACTATGGGGTTTCTCTCCTCAAAAACTCTCTAATATCCACCTTGTATTCTGAACAGATGTGCTGAGGTATTTACCACATCTTCAGGGTTGATATATGCAGCTCGACAGGCTGTGTACCAATGCTCTACTGCTTTTATAGGTCCAGGTTTTATGATGGGAAATACAGCATTCATATGCCAAGTTCATTATCAGTATAAATTTCAATTTATGTTCTTTTTACAGAAAGGTATCCTTGATGCATTTCACTCTGAAACAGAGCTTGGGAGCAGTTCACCAGGTCCGCACGCTTGGAGAGGAAAAGTTTTATTTATTTAAAATTATTTATTATTGAATTTATACCTTGTGTTTTTCTTTATTCCAACAGGTGGACTTAAGTACAATAAAAATATGTAGAAGAAAACAGAAGAAAATTATTACACCCAACTTTAATAAAACCAGCCATGGAAGAATGGGAGCCAAATCAATAGATGGGTGTCTGACAGTTGAGGGCAACTTCAGAAGGACTTTCCCCACTGATTTAAGTCACTAACTGAAAGGTGGCCACAGAGATAAGGAACATTTAGACATAGTAGTGGACATTTGTTAAGAAGCACCTTAAATAGTGCTTAATAGGCAGCTGTTAGTAATGCAGATTTTTTAAATGCAGACATCACATGATCCCTGTATCACCCAGTGACATGGCAATTGCATTTTGCACCATTTGCAATTTTGGGCCTTTTTCAAGGATAGTCCATATAAGATGCTCCTTTTTTGGTACATATTATTACCTTTTGTGCACTTCCATCTGAGGCTGACATTAAGCATAGACTTCCATAAGGATAGGTGACTCTACCTGTACCTGGTCTGTGAGAATTTCTTTCTTTCTTTCTTTCTTTCTTTCTTTCTTTCTTTCTTTCTTTCTTTCTTTCTTTCTTTCTTTCTTTCTTTCTTTCTTTCTTTCCTTCCTTCCTTCCTTCCTTCCTTCCTTCCTTCCTTCCTTCCTTTCTTTCTTTCTTTCTTTCTTTTTTTCTTTCTTTTCCTTCCTTCCTTCCTATGTCAGTTTTTTAAAGAAATATATTCAAAAACATTAAATTGATGTTCTATCATTTTATTTCATTCTACAAGCAGTCAATAGCAAAAAATATAAAAACAAACTGACGATGCAATTAAAATATAACAAAAACAATGAGATAAATAACAGGTATTATTTACATATTACATCAATAATACACAATGAAACTATCTGTAAAACTGTTGAAAATGCTATATTTTTACCTCTTCAGAAAACAAAGAGGGAGATAGCCTCATGCCTTAATCACTACCCCAAACTGGCTGTTGTTCCTTCTCGTCAAAGAATTAGAATTAGAATTTCTTGCATATATAAATGTTTAAGCAGGCTCATAACACTGGACAACAAAGATTTTGCTTCCTGAACACTTTTGGGTCTATCACAGCTTTTTGGCTGCTAATCATGAAATTAATTAATCTACCATGGACTGTTCTATAGAAATCTTCTGTTTTTGGAAAATTCACCCTTCAGTATATACTGGCTATGCTGCACACCTGAAAGAAATGTATAAAAACATGGGATTGTTGTTGAAGCACATCCAGTCCCCCAAGTAACTGGAGTATCTGTGGAGATCTAAAAGTAGTGGCTCTGCTGCTTGGAATGTAGCTTGGATGTTGTTATGTATGCAAATGAGACAGTTCTCTAAGAGAGTTGCATTACATTAAAGATAAATTGCAATTCTGAAGGAATTTGGTTCCAGAAGAGTAAAATGTGGCATAAGAACCACTTGTTGACCCAATCAAGAATTTTTTTTTTGCCTTCGCTTCACATAAAACTCAAGACTGATGAAAGATTTTGTGAAAGAGAAGAAACAAGGAAGGTGATAGTTTCATTACTTGAGACAGATGTTTCCAAGAATACCTGATGCCAAGACTAAATAAAGGGTGTTTATTGGTCTGCAGAGTGGATATGTCATCAATGAGAAGTAGTTCAAGTATCTGTTACAGTGGCCAGAAAAACAAACAAACACCTGGAGAGCATTCGAAGATGTTGCTGAGAATTTTCTTGGGAACTTCAGAGCACCAGACTACATTCAGTTGGTTGGCAACCTTCTTTCAGCATACAAGATCACGAAGTGCAACATGTCACTGAAGATTCATTTTGTGCATTCACATTTGGACTTCTTTCCTGAAAATCTAGGACACAGGTGTCAAACTCGCTGTATCACATTGATGTCACACAATGTATTGTGATGTTTTTTGGCTTTGCGGAGCTGGGGTGGCCTATGCACGACATATCTGGCCCACAGGCTGCCATTTTGACATCCCTGATCTGGGTAAAATCAGTGATGAATGTGGCAAAACGTTTCATTGGGACATGGCCAAAATGGAAAAATGATAAAAGGGAAGTAGAATCTTTTGGTGCTAGCTGACTGTTATTGGGCACTGCAGCAAAATGAACATTCAGTACCAATGAAAGTCAGCAAAACACTGTTAGTCTTGTTGAACACATGCAGCGTGTTGGAAACATTGTGTGATTAAATACATTACAGTTTTTAAGAGTTCTATGTGTTGTGAATTAATAAATGTGATTTTAAAAAGATTATTGAGAGCTTGAAGTAAAGTGCAGGGTTAAGCCTTAAGCCTCGTCGAGTTCCATTTGCCCTAAAACCGAAAATTGACGAACAGCANCTACCGAGCCATCCTGAACCACGCCCTGCAGCAAAACGCATATCCGGTACCGGTAGTGCAGCACCTCCTCCATTCCCTGGGGGGCGGAAAAGTCTTCGCTAAACTAGACTTAGCTCAGGCACATCAGCAACTGCCGGTAGATGAAAAAACGGCACAGGCACAGACGATCGTGACGCACCGAGGTGCCTTTAAATGTACTCGAC
>BHEV01005749.1:0-10338 GCA_004319985.1 Emydocephalus ijimae | reverse complement strand
TCCTGAACAGGGCTTGTATAATGGTTCTTGCCTATTTTTCTAAACTCATGTACCTGTCTCTCTACAGTGATCCCAAGAATATACATATTTGAATTCAGATAGTAAGAAGGGGCCAACAAAGTATGGTAACCTGACTAAATGTGATCTTGGAAATATTTGTCTTCTTTAAGAAGACTCCAGCAGCAGTATCAAGCATAGTCCTGTCCCTCCAAAAGTATTTATTTTACTTTGGATTTAAATAATTGCACATCACTATTTTTTAAAAATATTCCATCGGATCAAATAATTGTAACTCTTCATTCATATAGGCCAAGGGTCTTCAAAAGTGTCAAGTTTAAGACTTGTGAATTCCTGAGCTAACATGACTGGAGGAGGAATTCTGGGAGTTGAAGTCCACAAGTCTTAAAGCTGTCAAGTTTGAAGGCCCCTGATATAGGCAAAAGAACAAGTATAAACTGTTTGGAAGGCATACTGTTTTAGCTATTCAGATAATTTTGAGGAGTATCAAGAACACTATTTTCCTTTAAATTGATGCTATGTAAATTTCTTATATTTGTTATAATCATAATCATCTCACTGCAAAGTAACTCTCTGGAAAGCATTTTCAAACTGCACAGCTTTGAAGTATAACCGTTGGTTAAAGGAGTTGGCTGTATGCTTTTGTTAGCATAAATTAATTATCTTAAGCTATGGTGCATTTTCTCTGCCTTGTCAACCGACATTATATTATTAAAAAAATATTCTTGTTTTAGGAAGGAGTAAGATTCTTTGTGGTAGATTGTCGCCCTGCAGAACAATACAATGCTGGCCATTTATCAACTGCATTTCATTTAGATTCTGACTTAGTAAGTATGCTGGCAGCTTAATATGTTTACTTTCAATTGTTTTAGAAGTTTAGGATAGAGTTCAGATATTGTATGATGTCATGTTGTTGGTAGATGTCATTCTGAAAATGAAATAGATTCTTAGCTGCAGTCTTCCATATGAGCATCTGCCACTTTTGCTTTTGATAAGCAGCTTTGGAGCATGGCATACAGCATGGTGACAGGATACTGTATTGTATGTGCAAGAATCCTGTGGCATAGCAGAAGATATAGGGCCAAGAATATTAAAATTTTAGTTACAAAAATACTAGGTTCCATAGCTGTTGATTTATACCCTCATTTCAGAAACTATTTTTTCATACTGGAGACTGTGAACATTCTATGTGTTAAATACAATAACAGATGGTTAACAGAGGGATTTGAAGATTAGTAATATGTTTGGGTTAATCTGTTGACTGTTTTTCCCCCTTTTTAACATATATTATGGTTAGATGTTGAGTTGATTTGATTATTAGAGATTATTAGGATTGATCATTAGGATACTTAACCTCTCTCCTATATAATGAGGAATCCACTGATGAGCACTCTGAATATTATTTTTGTGCTAGTTGTTTGTTCATTTGATTTTACTGTCACCCAGCCTAATTACTTAACTAGCTTTCTGATCAAATCTCAAGTGGGAGACTTGATAAAATTATTTGCTGAATTCAAATTATGTTACGTCTAAAACATTCCCCTAAATTACCGAAGAAGTTACCCACTTAAAAATGAGATGAGACTAGTCCAGCAAGATTTGTTCTTGACATTTCCATTACTGAAATCTGATACTGATTACATTGCTTTCAAAATGCATATATCAGTGAAGATATATCTATAGATTTCTGTGTAGCTGACTTTTCCAAAATGTAGTTTAGCTTAGGTATAGAAAAACGTAATAAATGAATTAGCTATAACGATCTCTTAAAAACTGGCTGATAATTATTTTTTCTGAATTTTAAATATATCAGTAGGTTTTTTAAAAAGTGTTGATTTAGAGAAAGAATTAAATGAACAGCTGAACAGATGGGCAGACATGATTTCTGCTTTTGCTTTGTTTTACAGATGCTTCAGAACCCATCAGAATTTGCCCAATCTGTGAAATCTTTGTTAGAAGCACAGAAACAGTCAATTGAATCTGGTTCTGTAGCTGGTGGAGAGCATCTTTGTTTCATGGGTAGTGGTCGAGAAGAGGAAGATATGTACATGAACATGGTACTAGCACATTTCTTACAGGTATATCTAAAACTCTATCACATATTGCCTTTAACCATGATAGTTTCTTTCTGTTGTCTTAGTTTCTTTCCTTTGTCAACTCATTAGGTGATATTCCTAGCTTTACCCTACTGAAAAAAATATTTGCAGTTACCGGTAATTTTCATAGATGCGGTGTCCAGCTGTTTGGATTATTGCATGTAAATTCTCTGTTAAACAGTTAACTGAATTGTGAAAAGTTCGCACAATATGTATTTTTGATATATGTGTTGTAAAGGGACGAATGTCTGTAATGGGAGTTAAATCTTCAACATTAGACTGTCTACTATTGACCTCATCCCTTTCCTAAGAGGTCTGTAGGGGGCATGCATAAGAGCACCAAAACATGCCTACCATCCCTGTCCTATTGTTTCTTTTTTTTTCCTATTCATATCCATTTCATGTATTTATAACCATGTTTTATACTTATACCTGTTATCTAATAATAATTTGACAAAATAAATTTTGTTCTGTGTATTCACCATAAACATTAATATTTTTAATAAACATTAAAAATATAATTCTAGGCTTGAAAAGCCCCTTCAAGAGCAAAAGAGATATTTTTAGGGTGGTTAAACAGAATTATTTCCATGTTTTCTGTCACTGGAAGCCACTTCTATATTACAAATACAGATTTGGGGAAACTGAATTCTAAATCTTTTTATGTTACTTGACTCTTTTCATGAATCTGTGAAGATATTGCACTTCTCACATTATGATATTGGTCCTTAGGCTAAGAAAGGAGGAAATGTTTATTGTTGATGAAAAAGGCCCATTCTTATTTAGAAAGGGAACTGTAAGACTTATTGATCTGCTCCAGTGAAATGCCAGCTTCTTCAAGATGAAACGTGTACTAAAGCTGTTTTATGTTACACTTATTTCGTTTTAAAAAATCCATATGCTAACCTCATCTTGGTGATTTCCAATCTTATTTCAGAAAAATAAAGAATACGTAAGCATTGCTAAAGGTGGATTTATGGGTAAGATATTCTTTTAACTAGTAGAATACACCAAATCAAGTCTCATTAAAGAACTGAAACATTTGCTTAATAACCATCACAAAAAAAGTCATAAAATTGAGTTGGTCATGTGAGTAATCCATTTTATGACCGTTATGACTTATGGCCATATAGGTTAAGTCAAGGACTACTTGTAGTTTCTATAATATTCTAGGATGTTTATCTCAAGCTGCACTGCCCAGAGATCTATAACCTCTCAATTTTGAATTCCATAGGGGTTACAGTATTAATCCTAACCTGCCTCTCAGAAGTTAAGTCTTTTTTTTCCTTGCATTAATATGCACATATTTGTTCTCATAGTTCCCAGTTCAAAATTCTGCTTATGACCTAATCATTCTTAAATAAGAAAGATTGTAGGATTAGAAAATAATGAACAAAAATTGTATTATTTATTACTATTATTATATGGCACCCAATTCCTAGGAATCCTGGAAAGTTTTTAGTAGCTTTGATTGTGAAGTTTTTGAATAAAACTGTATTTGCAGCTAGTGCCTTTTACATAATATGGTGTTTTAGAGAATGCATCATAATTATTAGCATATTTGAGCATGATACAGTTTTGATCAATCAACAATTATTTCAATTTTTTTCCATAGCACTGCAACAGCACTTAGCAGACATTAACATTGAAGGACCAGAAAATGGATACGGCCATTGGATTGCTAGCACTTCAGGCTCAAAAAATAGTATTAACGCCTTAGTTGACGTGAGTGCTTTTTAAAACAAATTGTTTAGCTTTTAACACAATGTTTCAGGATTGTTTTTATTTTTTTATAATATAGAACAACATACCACATGCATTGAAGGAGAAAAGAGATGTTAGGCTTTGTTGCCAAAAATCAGAAAGAGGCTTTTTAAACCCTTTTCCAGTTAACAAATTTTAATAAAGAGCATAAGTGATTATTAACACTACTTAAATTTGATACCTTAGCTGAACGGAGTGTTTGCTTAGAGGTGGAGCTCTCGCCTCACAATCTATGAATTCAATCCAATTAGCAGCAAATATTTGTCTCTGGATACAATGAGAAAATATCTGCTATGAACTTTATGTAGGTGTCAGGGAAGGGCTTCCGGCCAGTAAATGCTCATCTCCATTCAGTTGCCCCGACTCCATCCTGATGCAAAGGATTACAGGGTTGTTAAAAGAAAAAAAATTGATTTCTTAGCATCATGTTTTAAATTATATTATGGCAGCATTTTCCTCTACATTAGGAATAGCCAATGTGGTAACAAATATATAGATTATTTTGTTTATTTCTCCTTGTTTTTAGAAAAGAATATAGAAACAAGTCTTGCCATCATATATGCTCCATATGAGCCACGGTGGTGTAGTGGTTAGAGTGCAGTACTGCAGGCTACTTCTGCTGATTGGCTGCCTGTAATTTGGTAGTTCAAATCTCACCTGGCTCAAAGATGATTCAGGCTTCCATCCTTTCGAGGTCAGTAAAATGAGGACCCAAATTGCTGGAGGCAATATGCTGACTCTGAAAACCGCTTAGAGCTGTACAGCATTGTAAAGCGATACTTAAGTCTAAGTAGTATCGCTATTGCTATGTTACAGCCCAAATAGGTCATATACTATGGCCATACTTAGAGGTTAGTAGAAGATCAACAGAAACTATAAAAGTAAATTTCAGAAGCACTTTGCGGGGGTGCACGTGTACCCTTGGGGGCTTAGATTGCACACTTTTGTTCTTTACAAATAGTGCATGTATCAAGTTCACATTTTGGTGATTATGGAATATAAATGAATTTTATTCAGAAACATTCTGTCTTTTTAGGGCGATTCTCCAAATGGATCAAATGATGGAAAGGGTGTCAAGTCTCTGGTAAACAAGATGACTGAAGCTTTAAAGACGAAATCTGTAAATGTGAAAGAAAAAGTTATTAGTTTTATTGAAAATACTTCAACTCCTGTAGAGAGGTGAGTTATGTTAATGTATTATGGGCATTGTGGATCAGGAAGGTGAGTTCTCTGGAATGTTTCGCTTTTTCCCAGAAAGCAGTGATTACATCTAAAATACTAAATTACTTCTTTATCAATAGCATAGATAAATGATAATTCAAGTCTGAATTGGTAGATTTCAGGAAAAAGGGAATTTTCCAGGAACATAGTTTTCAGATCATTTTGCATATAAATTATTTCCAATCTGACCAATCTTCTTGCATGTTAAATCACACATTTTATTCCTCCATCCCTGATTGTTTTATGCTATTGTGAAGAGATTTAATGGCTTGACCTTAGAATTTTCCTATGTTAACAAACATACTTACAACAACAATTTTTAGATTGGAAGTTTGTTATTTCTCATTCCACATATTTTCACAGCTCCTTCTTAAACTCTTGAACTTTGAAAAGTATTAAGTTTTGTAGGAGATCTGTGTGTAGATATATCTGTGTGCTTTATGTGTATATATGTATGCATCCATGTGTGGGGTGGGTACATATACACATACACACACACATATACTCACACACACACATGCAGTCATGAAAGTCAATGGGGTATTGTGGTAAAAGTACTGGATTAGGAGTCAGGAGACTCAGGTTCTAATTTCCCTTAGGTATAGAAGCCAAGAGGGTGACTTTGGGCCAGTCAAAAAATACCTTAACCGGCACTGGACAAATATGCTAGATTACCCCATTTCTCCTGCAGTGGATTAATTCAAACAGTATCAGAACAGAATAATAATACTTCATTTTAAAAACATTAAAGGTATCTTACACTGGAAAGCTTTAAGATAGATAGATAGAGAGAGAGAGAGAGAGATAATGAATAATTCCAAATGGGAAGACAAAAATCAGATTTTCTTAATATATTGTAATTATTTATTCTGTCCTCTGCCCAATTTGCTATAGAATTTCTTTCAATCTTCCCTGGCCTGACAGACCAAGTATGCTGCGGTAAGCCACATACAGACCCACCTGAGTAAAACTGCCTTTGTTCTTTTTTAGCATGACTTCATACTATTTGTAAGCATCAGTTATACTGTCAATAGTTCTCAGATTTTTTTAAAATTAGGAATGCTTTACATCAAGCTCAAATATTTAAAATACTATAGTCACAGATGTTCACATTCATTTATAGACGACACATGCATAAAAGGGACTCAATAGCTCAGCGTCTAAGATGCTGAGCTTGTCAATCAGAAAGATCGACAGTTTGGTGGTTCAAATCCCTAGCACCACATAACTGAGTGAGCCCCCATCGCTTGTCCCAGCTTCTGCCAATCTAGCAATTCAAAAACATGTAAAAATGCAATTAGAAAAATAGGGACTACTTTGGTGGGAAGTTAACAGCATTCCATGCAAGTCATGCCGGCCACATGACCATGGAGATGTTTTCAGACAACGCTGGCTTTTCGGCTTTGTAACAGAGATGAGCACCGCCTCCAGAGCAGGAAATGACTAGCACGTATGTGCAAGGGGAACTTTTACCTTTACCATGCATATGTAATAAATGTTACCTCCCTTGCAGCATGATGCAGTTAAAAATGTTAGCCACAATTCACTGTTTTGTCTGAACATTAAAATACAGCTACATTTTTGATAATTCTACTCAACAAAATGGGATTCTGTGGTTAATTAGATTTTGGATCAGAGTTGAAAAATCTATAGGAAAGAGAGGTTTCATTATTAAATTACATTTCAATAACATCTTAAAAAGCATACCCTTATGGCATAACTTAAGAATATTCTTATGGCCCATTTCATTGCCAGTGATTCCTTTGACTAAGTAACACAGATAAGAATTTTGAAATGATAAGAACCAAATGGATTTCACAGGCACAATGCAAGAAGAAATCACTTGGAGGATGGATAAGTTAAAGTAGCCAGAATTGCTATGCTATGTAAATTTAGCAATTGATTATGGCACATGTGTCAAACTCACTGCGTCACATTAATGTCACGTGATGTGTTGCAATGTTTTTTGCCTTCATGGAGATAGGTGTAAACGTATCTGGGCCATGAGCCGCCAGTTTGATACCCCTGGACTATGAGAATATTGTTTCTAAATTGTGGTTGTATTTAATATCATCTGAATATCTATGCACAACAGCAAATTACCTTAAAGGTATTTATTTCTTTACATGAAGTCTGATAATAACTACCCTCCTAAACTAAATGACTGGGTATGTGTAAGTTGGTTTGCAAACCATGGTTTGCATTAACCATGCTTATATTAAAACCAGTAGATTGTGGCTAAAGATCATGGTTCTTATTAAGCACGCAAATAATGATTTCCACACTGGCATGCATTCTTTATACCTTCTGACAGTGCACTTAAGCTCATCAGACTAAGGTATCTTGTATCTAGGTGCGATGGGTAGCACACAAATAAACAGACAGATAGATCATAGCAATCTTAAAGCAGCAAATCACAGTTAGCATTACTTTTGCCTAGTTGGCGACTATTGTATGTTGAGCTTGTAGTGAAATCTGAAAGAATAGAGAATTGTTGTACAGGCCTCAAAAGCATATAAAGAGGCCCTGCAAATTTTGAAACAGTTGCAAGAAAGTATAAATTGTTGCAAGGCTATTTTTTAAAAATAGTGGGCATTCTGTAATAAATAGATAGTAAATAAAGTATCCAGTAGAATATATTTATCTCATACACCAGGTATTTTATTGAACAATGTCAGTGTTACAGATGCTTATCTTTATAAATTACTAACAAGCACCACTCATCTGGCTTTCTTTGGATGGCACATTTGTTGTTTCTTTACACAGTTCGGTTGCCTATTACTTTAAACTGCCAACTCCTAGAAAATGAATAGGAAATAGAGATAAATGTGAGTTTTCCCATCAGTTTTCCCATTCTTCTTCCTTATGTTACCTATATGTCTCCTCTAGCAATCATTTCTACACTAATAAGTAAAATTTGAATCTTTTTCAAAAGTGAATTGGACAGAGATTTACTTATACCCAATCAGCATTATAATTTTTAGACTGTATGGATAACACGTTGGAATGAGCTACTTGCTGTGAAGTATGCTGTGAATACTATGTAATATAGTATTCGATTTCTGCAATAAAGTGAACTTTCAGTAATCGATGAAAGATGAATGAGCAAGAAACAAGATCCAAGTGAAAAATCTGAAAAGAAGAAATGCTATAATTCACATTCTGCACTTCTCAAGTCTCTTCTATTATGTGATATTATGATTCCTCCAGATATATTTGTTAGATGAAATTAACACATATTCTCAGTTTTTTTCTTCTGTCAGTACTACATACTTTGGAATATTGGAAACCAATAGTAGTTTGTCCCCAAACATGCCTTGATATATTATCACTTTAAGGAAACCTTTGTTAAAAACATAGATGTGCAGTGTCTCTCTCTCCAGATATTGCTGAATTATAAAGACCACTGAGAAGAGGAGTTTGGAACTGCAATTTAATAATATCTGGAAAGCCATATACAACCAACTGAAGTGATCTGTGTTTTCTAACTACGTTTGCTGAACTTTGCAAACCAAACTTCTTGTACGTAATTCAGTCCAGGCAGTTCAGTGCTCTTTTGCCTGCTTTTCACTAATTCAGTATGGTTCATTGCTTTTGCATAGCCAGCTACCTTTATCAAAGTCTTTGACTATACGCACACACATTCACACCTGGATCACATTGCATGCTGTTCATGGGAAAAATGCTTTGATAAGATATATTTTAAAATGAAGATCATTTTTTCTTTCTTATGCTCTTTCCCTGCCAACAGGCATGTCAGCAGCAGCGATCGAGTAGGAAAACCTTATCGTGGTGTGAAGCCAGTATTCAGTATTGGAGATGAAGAAGAATATGATACTGGTATAGCAGTTTTTATAAAAGTATATATTGCATTTTCTAGCTAAGTCCTGAATTCTGTTGTTAAAAAGATACTTCCTGTATACACATAGACAGGTTTTCTGAGAAACATTTACTTTTTGCCAAAAAAATCAGGGATATGATCTGGCAAAATACTCATTTAGAATATACAGGTACGTTTATTTAACTTTTTTTTTTTTTTTGAAAATTTTATTTGGGTTTTCACAAAAACAAAATACAAATAAAACGTCTTTTTTGAAAATAACATGGTCCCAGGTTATCACTTCTTCATACAGACACAAAACTCAATTTCATGCTCATTTTTATATTCTATTCCATATCTTATTACCATTTTATATTTTCTACATAGTTTTTCCCCTCTATTAATTTTCTCAACTTTGTTTTAATTATCTCAATTGAAATCATTATATTTATACTTTTGTCTGTCCTGTTACAATTTTACCTTATCTTTTCTTATTAAGCAAATGTTCCCCTGTAGTTACCACTTAGAGTATGACACCTTTATATCCTTTAATTTTATCAATTCAAGCTCTTATTTAAGCTTCAGTGTATAGCTTTAAGATCATAGCACTCAATGTAATACATAACTTCCAATCGATTTCTGCTTGGTACATTCTTAAAATAGAAACTATATTCTTAAAAAGAAATATATATATGTGTGTGTCTGTGTGTGTCTGTGTGTATGTATGTATGTAAATAAAACACATTCCATTCCAATTCAATTCTATCATTAATATTCATTAAAATCTTAACATCTTTAACATTTCTTTTCAATTAAATATCATACTTCCTTGGGAACATTTATAAACTTTCCATGGTTAATTCTTTTTTTTCCATATTTCTCACTTATATTTTTATAAATCATTACTAATAATTAAAAATGTTCCCTTTTAATTCTCTCAATCATTTTAATCCATTTATTAACAAACATCCCATTGCATTACAATAAATATTTTATCCATCATCATATTTTCTAAAGTTATTTCTATTTGTAATATAACAAAGCTATCTTATGTACCTTTGCAGAATCCCTTTTACAATTAAATTTTCACTCATTATCTCTAAACAAACTTATGGTTACAATCCTTATATCTTTTCCCTGTTTCTCTATTTCTTGTGTCTGTCTTTTACAACTTCTTTTCCTTGCCTTCTTTCCCCTCTTCTTCTCCCTCCCCTTTTTACCCCCTCGCCCTCTACTTCTAACTCTCTCATCTGTAATCCCCTCTTCTGTTGCTTTCTAATATTATACTTACCTTTCAAATTGTTCTTCTTCTTTGTGGTTGTTTTTTCTAATCTTAAGCCTTTCACTCTCTTTCCCCCCTTTTCTTTTTTCCCCCCATTTAAAATTATTTGATCATTAAAGATGGCTTCTTCTTTGTCC
>BHEV01005747.1:0-19179 GCA_004319985.1 Emydocephalus ijimae | reverse complement strand
TGTGATTGGACACACAAGGAATTTGTCTTGGTGCAAATGCTCTCAATGTACATAAAAGAAAAGATACATTCATCAAGAGTCCAAAATCATAAGGTACAACACTTAACAATAGTCATAGGGTACAATAAGCAATCAAATCATATTAGGAAACATTCAATAAAAATTGTTAGGATACAAGCAACAAAGTTACAGTCATATAGTCATAAGTGGAAGGAGATGGATGAAAGGAAGGATGGGAGGATTAATAGTAATAGTAACAATAATTCAGACTTAGTAAATAGTTTGATAGTTTTGAGGGAATTATTTGTTTAGCAGAGAGATGGCTTTGGGTAAAAACTGTCCTTGTGTCTAGTTGTTCTGGTGTGCAGTGCTTTATAGTGTAGGTTTGAGGGTAGGAGTTGAAACAGTTTATGTCCAGGATGTGAAGGGTCTGTAAATATTTTCACAGCCCTCTTTTTGTCTCATGCAGTATACAGGTCCTCAATGGAAGGCAGGTTGGTAGCAATTGTTTTTTCTGCAGTCCTAATTATTTTCTGAAGTCTGTGTCTGTCTTGTTGGCTTGCAGAACCAGAAACAAACCAGATAGAGGTTCAGATGACAGACTCAATAATCC
This sequence comes from Emydocephalus ijimae, assembly GCA_004319985.1. Lineage (NCBI taxonomy): Eukaryota > Metazoa > Chordata > Lepidosauria > Squamata > Elapidae > Emydocephalus > Emydocephalus ijimae. The sequence continues at coordinate 18,566 of BHEV01005747.1, read as the reverse complement.
CTTTGTAGAATGGTATCAGCAGCTCCTGATAAGATTGCAATTAGAAAGTAGCAATTAGGAAGTAGAACTAACATTACAGAGTGCCCTTTTGGTTTCCCAGGGTTCCCCACTCTCCTCATTGTCATGACCATTGGCATTATCCAACCGGGTTCCAATTCTTCACCTATCTGATTGGTCTTTCAATCTGATATTACCAGAACTCTTCTTAGCAACCCTTCCACAAGCAGAAACAAAACTCAGGTTTACCTCAAGCAAGCTCACATTATTTTAAGCAAAGTGAAACTTTAATCTAGAAACTACCTTACAAGCTAGTATACTGTTGCCCACATCCCAACAACTAGCAGGTACATGCAATATATACACAATCAGGATGCAGCATAAAGAATCCCAGTACTCTTACAAAATGTGCACCTGAGTAGAAATTCAAAACAAGCAATTGAATAATACCAAGAATGAAACCTAGAAAAAGCCAAGACTGGCCAAATCAAGTAATTCAACATAAACGTTATATAGAAAAAAAGAAGGAACTTGATATTGATTGACAGTATGTGATCAGAAACATGACCAAGGTACTATTCTAGGGATTCAAAAGTAAAACAATGGAAGGAATAATAGCATTTATTTTCTTGAATGTTTTCTTCTTACCCAGTCTCTTTAAGAAATCTGGAATTGCAAACCTTAATTTGCTCAGGAGTGCCAAAGCCATGATTCATGGCTCCTTTGGAATTATAATCAATTTGGGAGGTGGGGTGTTACTTTTTCTTAAACACGATCTAATTTGTGCAGGCTAACCATCATCATCAACAAAACTCACTCATGCTTTGTCTTAACAAAGCAGCAGCAAGTTCATAAGTAAATCAGGGACCAAATTTCACAGCAGATTTTAAGAATGGCTAACCAGTGAGTCTGCAAAATACAATCAGGATGCAGCATAAAGAATTCCTATGCTCTTACAAAATGTGCACCATTCACTGATCATAGCAACCTGGTAAATAACAAATCATGCCTAATGCTGAATTCCAACATGACATTCAGTACTATATCTTCAATCTTTGGAATGTATGTATACATTTGGAAGTTGAATGTTTTACTCTATTATTTTAAATTTACATTTGTAGCTTAACATTTCAAAAATCAAGACTTCTTGTTAGGTGATAAGAGAAAAGCTAAAGACAATCAAATTTCTGTTTATAAAAATAAGCCCATTAGCTCTATTCATGGTGGAGAAGGGCTGCCCAGATGTATTTATCACAGCATTGCAAAACTTGAAGAATTACCCCATTTAAAACACAGTAATTGGAAGAATGGTAGCAACCAATAGCCCAGTGAACATAATGATTAAGCATGCGAATAAACCCAGCTCACATTGATCGAGGATCAATACTCCATTGAATTCAGTACATCACATTTTTCCTAATATCCATGATTCAGGAACTAACTGAAGACTCCTTTTTGAAGGGCACCAGGAACAACAGCATTGGCGAGTAAAGCAAGATGGGATGGAGACAAGGACCAAACCACGTGCAGAGTGTAATTATTTAGTTTAGTCACTAGGTGACGTTGGAGTTAATTGTATTTGGATGGCATTTCCTGCTAGTACTGTTTTTAGTTAACAGAGAAAACACATTTCTTGTTTAACTTAGTTACTTTAGATTGGGCTGTCTTCTAAACCTTCCATTATATGACCAAAAATGCTAAGACACAATCTTTTTGATTCTGAAATAACAGAAGGAAGTGGGTAGGAAATGGATGGCATCTTTTTTTCCCCTATTGTGGTTGTGGGATTGTTGGCCCCTACCATCACCAATGATGAGAAGAAATCAACAAAATTCCATACTAGATTGCTCGTCACCCAGGTCAACAAGGACCACATCAGATGCTATGGGTCCTGGACATCTGTCAAGAAATGGGCTACAGAGATCTTCCAGTTGCAAGGCTTCGGCGGTGGCAGGAATCTGCTTCTCTGCAGGTTCCTGCTGCGCTCGCTGCTGAGGTACCCCCGATCCAACTGGATTTGGGGGTTGTCGCTTCCCCGAAGAGGCAGCGGAAGACAGAGGAGATCCAGGCAGAGGTTTGGGGATATCACACTCCCTTTCCCCAGCCGGCTAGACTCCTTTTTCCTGAGGCGGTGGAGCAGCTGTCAGAAATGGCAGCCACAAAGGAATATTCAACCGGATAAGACTGTGCAGGAGGAAGACAGAAGGAAAAGTTTTCTTGGCTGAACCAGAACATTAAGTTACTTTTAAAACACCCTGGAAACCTGACTTTTGGATTGATACATTTGTTTCCAAAAGAAGTTGTTACGGGCAGTGAAAGTGCTGAAGGAAAGTTCACTCCCCTTCCTTATGGAGAAAGCAAATGAGCACAGAAAAACCTGCTTCTTTAAGGTAAAAACAAGCTCTTTGTTATAAGTGGGAAGGAGAGGACTAAAAAAAAATCTTTAAAAACTTGTTGGAGGAGACACTTTGAAGATTATACGACCAACAACTAATTGTAATATGGCTTTAAAATATATTTGGGATTTTGCCCCAGGAGGAAAAGTTGCAAAGAGAAGAAGAGGAAATAATTTCTGTCTGTTTGGATTGTTTGATAACTTTGACATTTGCAAATTACTTTAAGATTAAAAACATCTGGGTTGTTCTTAAAAATTTACAATGGCACCATCTGTGGATCAACTAAAAATGGAATATGAATAATTAAAAGAAAGAGAACAAAATGGCAAGAATTCATTGGTAGTTGTCTTCCACTTTTTAGAAATGGCGGTTTTTATGTACCAGCAAATACTTGAGGAAGAAGGAGAAGGAGAAGAAGAAGAAGAAGAAGAAGAAGAAAAGGAAGCCATTTTTAATGGACAAAAAAGTTTGATTAAGAAAGAAAATAGGAAGAGAGGAAGGAAAAATGAGAATTTAAGATTCAATAAAACAACCAAGAAAAAGAAAAAAAAGGTGAAAAAAAGGTACAATGTTAGAAAGCAGTTGAAAAGAGAATTACAACAGAGAGGGGAAGCTAAAAAGGGTTAGAAGAGTTGGGCGGGCAAAAAGATCAGACTGGAGAAGAAAGGGAGGGAAAAAGGGAAAAAAAGCCATGGTCTGAAATAAGATATCTTTTTTAGAGATAAAGGATAAAGAATAGTGTATAATTTAAGAAAGATTCTGCAAGAGTACCCTGTTTCTCCAACAATATGGCCTCCCCCAATAGGAAGTCCCAGCATGTTTTATAGGCATGAAATGAAATTAAGCCCCTCCCCCCAAATTAAGGCCTATATTAAAACATGCGAAATGGGGGGAAATGGTGGGGGGGGCTTGCCGTTAGGAAGTACTTTTGTTGCACACCTGGATATGGTGCTGCCTGCGTTGACCCCGATACGAAGTGTCCCACCAATGCTGAGGTCAACATCCAAGCAGTCGCCGCCCACCCAAAGATGCAAGGGGGGGGGGAAATTAAGTCACCCCCGAAAAGACAGCCTAGCCATTTTTTTGGGGCTCAAAAAAAAATAAGACCCAGCCTTATTATATGAGAAACACGGTACATAAGATAGTATTGTAGTATTTGCATTTGAAATAGTCTATTGGAATATTATAAGATTTAACAAAATATTAAAATATTAAAATGTTTTATAATTTAATGTTTTAAATTTCAATATTTAATAAAATATCAAAGAGAATGTGTAAAATGATTAATGCTTAGTTATACTATTAATTAGAATTAGAATGGAAATTATATACTTAACTATATTATAAGTTTATTATTCTTTTTTTTTCAAAATGCAACATGTAGAATGTACTAAGCAGAATCAGGATAGAAATTATGTATTATTTTAAGTGTTACTTTAGGGAAAGGTGTCACACCTTAAAAGTGATTACAGGGGAAATTCTTTGCTAAAGAGAAGAGATAAATAGATGATTGGAAAAGAACGGACATTATACAAACATAATGATTTTGAAATAAGATGAAATAAACAAAATATAATTAAGAGAGTAAAAAGAAGGGAGAAGTTATATAGAAAATATGGAATGGTTAATAAGATATGAATGGTATATAAGGTGAGCATGAACTTGATTTAGGTCTGTAAAAAAAGTTGTAACCCCGGGCTAAGCCACTTTTCAAAAGAAGTGTTATGTTTTTTGTTTTGTATTTTGGTTAGCTATGTTTTGATTGTGAATTAATAAAACCTTGGAGGAATAACACTAAAGGGAGAGAAATTTGGAAAAGACTTGTATAAATGATAATTAAGGAGGTTTTATCTTTTTATATCTTGTTTTATGTTTTGTATTTTGTGTGTTTATGCTTGATTGAGAATTAATAAAACCTTGATAGAAAGAAATGTAATTGAATAAACGTGAAGGGAGAAACAATGAGAAATTTGGAAAAGATATATATGTATTTAAATGGAAATGTGATAATGTGGAACTATGCCTTAAAAATAATGCTTTATTTGCCTTGTTAAAACTTATAAGTAATTTTTGAGAAAGGAGGTTTTATACTTTGATGTCTTATGTTTTGTTTGTCTTTAAAATCAATAAAACTTGTTTAAAAAAAAAGAAAAAAAGAAATGGGCTACAGAGCTCAGTGTCTATGGCTGGGGAACCAGGATGTGCAACTGTAAAGTGACTGGGACAAAAATCCAAAACGTGGACAACCAAAGTAAATGGAGAAATCATCAAATGTTAAACATAATTAAAGCCATTATTACCTGGGCAGTTTCAGTGATATGCTACCCAGCTGGAATCATCAACTAGACTGTGGCTGAACTGGAAATCCTGGACCGAAAAACGCATAAACTTTTGAATAGGTACATGCTTTACATCCACAAAATGACATCGACAGATTTTACCTGCCAAGGAGAATAGGGAGCAGAGGACTATTGCAAATCCATCAAACTGTAGAAGAAGAAAAACATAGTTTGAATGATTATGTGAACCAAAATATAGAAAAATTGCTGCAGGCTGTGAACATTATAAAAACTACAGAAACAAAGGCAGAATATAAGGGAAAACAGCTGGATAACAGATTAAATGGATGGAAAACCAAAGCTTTGCATGGACAGCACTTGAAAAACATTTAAGGAAAATGTGAGAACAGCATGACATGAGCATGGCTTAAGAGAAGGACCATCAAGAAAGAAATGGAAGGTTTAATACTGCTGCTCAAGAACAAGCACTACAAACTAATGCCATGAAAGTGAAGATACAAAAATCCACTGACAATCCAAACAGCCAACTTTGCACTGGCAAAGGGTGTGGAAGTGTGGCTCCGGAGGTTGTGGAGTAGGCTGGGGAAGGGCAGAGGCCGTCTGGGCAGTCAGAGGAAGACCCAGGCCTATCCCCTCTCCATCCTAGGACACTCAGGGAGGAGAGGATAAGGGAGAGACAGGAATGGCATGGTCTATGGGGGAGAAAAGGGCCTTGATCCTCTTCATGGGCTGCAGAGCTGTGAGAACTGGTTAAAAGGACGGACATGCATATGGGTCAGTGCTGGAAACAAAGCGTGGAAATATCTCTAGTTTATCATTCCTCTCTGAGTTTGGCGTCCTTCCCAGTGTGGATGTCTTCTGAGTTTGGCGTCCATCCCATATCAGTGGATGTCTTCAAGCCCTTATCTTGCCTCGTTCCCTTAATTTTTTCAGTGTGGTTTGTGTTGTTTTTACTCTTTATAATTTATAAGCATTTTTAGTTTAAATGGCATTTCCTCCTTTCCGTAATTGTTTGTGGGGGAGTTTTTTGTCTCCAGTTAAGGATATTTGGAGCTTTGAAGCAAAGTGAAGGAATAAAAGGGGCTTCATCTGTTTTTGGGACTTTGTTTATTTTATATCCCACCCTGGGTCATCACACTTACTATGTGAGTACAGCAAAATTGTGCAAACTGACTACAAAGCTAGACATGATCGAGTTGCTAAATTAATCCACTGGTCATTATGTAAAAAATACACCCTACCTATATCCGAAAAGTCATGGGAACATAAAGTGGAAAAAGTTGCAGAAAATGAGACCATGAAGATCTTGTGGGACTTTCAAATACAGATGGATCACCATTTGGAGCATAACATGCCAGATGTTATGGTTGTCGAGGGCAGAGACGTACAATTTATTGATATTGCTGTATCAGGAGACATCAGAGAACTGGAAAAAAATCACAAAATATCATGATTTGGCCATCAAAAGTACACAGTTATGTATGAAACATGTAACAGTGAAACCCATTGTCATTGGGGCACTTGGTACCATGTCTAAGAATTTTGCAAAATACATCAAGAAGTTGCAGCTTCCTGCTGTAGTGCCAGAGGAACTGCAAAAAGCTGCACTACTCAGAACAACATACATTTTAAGAAGATACTTGGTTGATACCTAGGATGCTGACAGCAATCCATATCAACCATCAGAACCAGTGAATGATATTTGTAATACAATTTTAAATGTTCAGTTGACTGAGTTTCATGTTTAATGAATAATAATAATAATAATAATAATACAGGAAGTTGCAATACATCAAGAAATTGCAACTTCCTGCAATAACACCAGAGGAACTGCAAAAAACTGTGCTACTCAGAACACTGTACATTTTAAGAAGATACTTGGTTGATACCTAGGATGCTGGCAGCAACCTGTATCAACCATCAGTGCCAGTCAATAATAATTGTGATACATTTTTAAATGTTCAGTTGACTGAGTTTCATGTTTAAAGAATAAAAGAGATAATAATAATATGCCCCAGCAGCATACTCAGTAATCAGAACAACATCACTTGGAGGTGACTCTGAAAATATGCTATGGAGGTGTGACAGGAATTGACTATATGAAAGTAAAATTTATGCCAATATAGTTTTGTGCTGACTCAAGAATGATTGTATTGCATTTTAATTCAGCTATGGGGAAGGATCATTGTCACATGTAATAATTAGTGAGCAATAACATTTTCTGATATGATAAGGAACTAAATACAGATTAAATATCTACATGTCATACAAAGATATAGGTTTGAGTTCAGCAAACAAAAGTTATTTGGAATGTTTACTGTAAGAGCTAGGAGATGAAAATTACTTTTGAAGTTGACAGGAGCACTGGACAGGAACTGGTTGAGAAAGGAAGTCTACTTCAGTTATTTTGTTCAGAGTTGGGAAGAATTTTGGCACTTTTAATGGGAAACATTTATAAGGGTTAAAAAAAAGAGTACGGAGTAAAAATCTATAGAACACAATGTGAAAGCAGTTACCCAATACATTTATACACCTACATTTATATTGGACTCATGTAAAACCACCTTGGCCCTATCTAAAAAAATTTGGCTCAAGTATTTGTAAACAGCAATGGATCATGCCCAATATTTCCTAGTCGAACCATAGACAGCTACAATGATCTAATACATATCGATTTTACAGAAGACAATGTTGAAAAAGCACTACATAATCTAAAACTATCTTTATCTATTGGACCAGATGGAGTTTGTGCCTACTTCTTAAAAAAGCTATCCACTGCCAGAGCTGAACCTCTAAGCATAATCTTTGAAAAATCTTTCAGGAATTGCCAAATCTATGGTCACTAGCCACAGTCACTCCCATCTTCAAAAAGGGAGAACCCAGCTTAGTTGAAAATTACAGACCAATCTCTTTATGCTGTGTTACCTGTAAAGTCATGGAATCAATTATTAACCAATCCATTATCCTCCATTAGAGACAAACAACCTACTCTCTAACAAACAGTTTGGTTTCAGAAAGAAACTGTCCTGTAACCTGCAACTCTTGCACTGTAAAAACATACGGACTACACAACTTGATCAGGGCAAAGCAATTGACACAATTTACATAGACTTCTGTAAAGCCTTTGATTCAGTGGTACATGACAAACTACTCCAAAAACTAAGTCTTGTGGTATCTCTGGATACCTGCATAACTGGATAGAAGCATTCCTGTCAAACAGGCAACAAATGGTCAAAATTGGGAGGGTCCTATCAAATCCTGTACCTGTCAACAGTGGTGTCCCCCAAGGCAGTGTTCTAGGACCAATTCTCTTCATACTCTATATTAATGACCTCTGTGATTATATTAAGCGCAACTGTGTTCCTTTCACTGACAATGTAAAGCTATTCAACACCACTGACAATGTTGCTACCCTTCAAAAAGACCTTGACTATGTGTCAGAATGGTCAAACAAATGGCAACTTCAAATCTCAACAAATAAATGCTCTATCTTACATATTGGCAAAAAAATATCAAAAATAAAATACAAGCTGAATAATCAGCTTGTTGATGACAAAAACTTTGTCAAGGACCTTGAAGTACTCATCTCACATGATCTAAGTGCTGGAGCCCATTGCAACTATATAGCCAAAAAGGCATTAAGCGTTGTTAATCTAATCCTGCATAGCTTTTTCTCCGGTAATATCACTCTACTAACTAGAGAATATAAAACATTTGCTAGACCAATACTTGAATACAGCTCATCAATCTGGAACCCACATTACATATCTGATATTAATACAATTCAGAAAGCCCAGAAATATTTTATGAGAAGAATCCTCCACTCCTCTACTCATAGCAAATACCTTGTGCCACCAGACTTGAAATTTTAGACCTAGACAACCTAGAACTATGCCGCCTTCAGTATAGTATATAAAATCGTATGTTGCAATGTCTTACCTATCAATGAATACTTCAGCTTCAACCAAAACAATACAAGAGCACTAAATAGATACAAAATAAAGATAAACTGTACCAAACTTGATTGCAGGAAATACAACTTCAGCAAGAGAGTAGTCAATGTCTGGAATACTCTACCTGACTCTGTGGTTTCTTCCCCAAACCCCAAAATCTTCAACATTAGACTGTCTACTATTGACCTCACCTCTTTCCTAAGAGGTCTATAGGGGGCGTGCATAAGCGCACCAAAACGTGCCTACCGTTCCTGTCCTATTGTTTCTTTTTTTCTTATTCGTATCCATTTCATGTATTTATAGCCATGTTTATAGTTATACCTGTTATCTAATAATTGTTTGACAAAATAAATAAATAAATAAATGTCAGATCTATGTTTTTATGGTCTTCTCCCAGCTGAATTTCAAGTAATGTAAGTTATATTCTTATTTAGGAATTAGAAAAAGACAAAGGGAAGGAAAATACTACATATTTTGTAGATGGTCAAGAACTGTCTCTTTCCTAGCATAATGTCAATCTAAAAGAAGAGCAATGTTTCATCCAGGTTGTAATCTACTCTGCCTCTCTCCAAGATTCCTGAGTATTTTGCAGATTTGTTGTTTGGATGAAAAGGGCTGAAATAGGGAACTTATATACTGTAGTATATACACAGTTTGTATCTTGCCAACAAATTATTCTTCTAACTATATTGCTCAATTCTAATGCCTAATTACATAAAATACATAAAATGCTCAACAGTAAAAGCAAACAAAAAAAAACATGGAAATGAACCATGACTATACTGTTAGGTGTATTATCTAAAATGTTCCTTGTACAGATAGAATACCAGACCAAGTGGGTTAAATGATGAACAAATAGCATCTTGGAAGATATACTTGGAATAAATCTGCAAATGAAATTGCTCAACATAGCTCAGAATTGGAAGAAAGCTGAACATTCCTCAAAATATTTTTGTGGAGTGGCCAATGAGACAACCCAAAAGCATGGCCTGGAAATAATAGTCAGGGGGGAAATCATTCAAGTTCTTTACTTACAGTATAATTCAAAAACTGTAACAAATATTACTATTTGTAACAAAATAAGTAATTTTTGTAGCAGATATAAAAAAAAGCTATCTAAGAAAAGTAAAAGATAAAGCTGTCCCTGTGGAACTGCATCCCCCTAGATATTTGGATGTCACCCAACTCTCTTAATCTTTAACAAAGCACTGAAGACTTGGTTGTTTTCCCAGATAGTGAGTTAGTGGGGAAATAAATACCTAATAATGATAGTTAATAATCTATTTTTGGGTGCTGTGGATAGATAATAATGTATTTTTGGTGCTGTGGATTATATTATATTTTTGTTGGGGGAGTGGAGAGGTTGTTTTTAATCTTGTAAGCTGCCCAGAATTACTTGTGTGAGATGGGTGACTATATAAATTATATCAATAAAGAAATGAAAGTATATAGTCTGTTTTCTTTTAAATAGCATATAATTCAGAATATCCCAAGCTCTGGTTTTGAATGTTACAATCTTACATGTACCTCTTCAGAAGTATGTCTACCTGAATTAAATGAATTTTATTCCAAAGTAGATGATTATAGGGCCATATCCAAGGCGGTGGTGGGGAGAATGAATTATATTTTTCCATTAACCTCCATCCTTGAAAAAATTAGCTTATCAGAAGTTTTTCTTGTGGGGGTGTACTGTAAGAAAAATATGTTATTCACTTTGTAGAGACCCCTATTTTCTATACAAAATTATATTTAGATGGGAAAAATGCTAATGGGGATGTTTGTATATGTTATATAAAATAATGTTTTACACGGATGCACTGCAATTAGTTGTATATTTGTACTACTTTGTGAGCTATTCTATAAATGTTCAATTATGGAAGAGGTCTATAATAAAATCTCCCCAAATCATTAATGTATGATTGCCTAAGCTAATTTATTTATATATTTTTGTCATTTTTCCCCCACTGTTTCAGATAAACAGTGGGCAAATTTTGCAAATGAAATAGCTGGGTGAAATCCGATACATGTAAAGGGGCAGGGGAACCAAACCCAGAACAAAAACAGACAGCTGATCAAAGGAAAAGCTTGGAGATGGAATAAAGTTCTTATTACAGTGGACTTATTTTGACAAGGGCATCTTGCAAAAGGAAATGAACTACAAAGAGAATCTACAGAAGAATCCACAGAAGAATTGCAGCTGATTCCAGTCTTAAGGCAAAGTTGAGAAGTCCTCCTTATGCAGTAAGTAGGCAATGCTCTCTTCAGTTATGGCAGGGGGAAAATACTTTCTCTCTTGTTGGTACATGGCCTCTTTAGGCTCATAACTTTTAAGAAAATGATGAGCTGGATGTGCGTATGCCCTGAGAATAAATTTTTTGAAAAGGAAAGTCATTACACAAGAATCAGGAAAGAAAGAGAGATCTTGTAATAAAATGTTGACGGATATTTAATGGTTTGTTTTGATATTTAATGGCAGTGTTTTCTACAAATACTTATTTCGATCATGCATATAATTTTATAATTGATTGACATTGTGGGAAGAAGATTGAAATATTTTGAGGAATATTAAAAAGGCAAGATATAATATTCCCCCAAAGGGAGAAAAATGCTCTTAAAACAGCCCCAGTCTCCCTGCCCCCAAGCAGAAACTGAGAAGGCCACCTTTTAGAAATGCAGATTTGGTAATCCATTCAAGACAGGATAGTTGAAATGGTAGGATTAGAAGCAGCCTCTCGCCAAGATCCAAAACAGGATGAAAGCCATTAAGTCACAAAAGGAATTGTCCAACACCTTTTCAGAACACAAACTCCTTCATTACACCATCCCAGAAAAGTTCAAACTTCACCTGGGAGTTCAGATAAACAATAAATCAGAGGTCAACCAAATTAGCTCAGACAAGCATGAAGGATTTGCATCTCCTCTTTTATCTATAGAGCCAGCTATGACTCCTACATAACCCCTACATGACCCCATAGGAATCTGACAACAANCACAGGAACAAGAAGCTCAAGTTTAAAGCCCCCCCCCCCCCCCCACTCTCAACTCCATTTTGTCAGCTGCATTAGAACCATAAATGCTGATGGTTCTGTTCATCGTTAAACCATCTTTCCAATCAGTCTCCATGTTTCCAGTGTCTTTCTCCCAGCTTGGTACTGAACCAGATGGATATTTTTTCCAACAACATAGAGCTTCTTTTTTTGAACTGGAGGTGCATTTATTTGCAAAGGAGGAAATGGACAAAGAAGCTCACAACGGTGGAGGCTTCTGTGCTTTTTACCATATACAGTTCTTTACAGAAATATTTCCAACAGGGCTAAACAATACAGTTGTTGAATCAGGTTTTCTCCCAGATTTCTCTCCAAGTGCTTCTTTCCCCTTTCTCTGCATGTCCCTCCCTTGTTTCTGGGCTTGATGAGAGAGAGAAAGTAGGGAGAGAGAGAGAGAGAGAAGGAGAGAATGTGAAAAGAATGGAAGAGTCCCAGTGTGGCTTGAAGTTTCTCTTGCTCAGCCAAAAAAAATCTACTGCTTCTCCATTAAGGACATTAATGTCTCAACAATCGGAAAAAGTTCTATTTCTTTGTCCCAGGAAAATGTTTGGCATTTTAAAACTTTTATTAAAATTTTCAATAGCTTGGCTAAGTTCTCCCTGCTCTAGTAATAGTTCAGTTCATTCACATTAATACATGTCTTCAGTGCAATTTACTTTTAGAAGCCTGTGCTGAAGCTTCTGTCACTGCATTACAAAGCCAGCAAAGTGACAATTGGAATTAGTCAGTGGCAATGGATCTCTCTGGTCTTGGTAGTAGGTCACTATTTTGTTCTTTTTTGGGGTGGTGGTGGTGTAGTAGGTCACTATTTCGTTCTTATCTAAAAAGAGGTCAAAGCTCTGCTACTTTCCTGAAAATGGTATACAGTTTGACACACTTGCCAGAAGGACTCACTTGTTTTTCCAACCAAATGGTCTGGAAATCAAACTCCTGTTGTGAGGCTTCTCTCTGACTGTTTCTGACTTTGCTTGCTTTATTGCATCATGGTTTTTTCCCATATGAAAGAATTTCTGTGGTTGGCTGATATAAAGATGGGAACAAGAAACTGGGGGCCAGGACAAGATTCTAAAATTAATGAAGAACTGAGGATCAAGTGAAAATTAAATATGAGATAAGGTCAATGAACTACCAAAAAGAGAAGCTACAAGAACAAAAACTATAAGAAAATCTCAACAAAAAGAAGATATACATTATTCTCCATTCTGTCTAGATTAGAACAGCCCAATAGCCAGGCTGACTGGAAGCCAATCATGGCCTAAAGATGCTTTTCCTAGAGATTGACTTCTAGAAGACTTTCTGTGTGCAACTGCATTTGAATTATGGAAAAAGAGAACCAACAAATAAATCCCATCAAATCCCCTCCAGTTTGTGGGCTGCAAGATATTACTATCATTTCATCAAGCAAATGTCAGTGGTTTCTATTAGCATCCATCAACATCACCACAAGTTATATAGGAAACTTAGGAACTGGATGACTTAAGAAACTTTTGGTAATGAGCTCAATGTAAATTAGAAGTTAAGGCATTATAATAGATCTGGAAAAAAAGAGGAGTTATAAAGATTTATTTGATGCACAAGGAAGGTTGAAAATGATACAAAAATTAGAGCAAACAAAACATAGACTGGTGGCCATACATACAAGTTCAGGTGAGATATAAAAAAGACAAAGAACAATTTTATAGATTTTATATGGAAAAACACCAGTTAGATGGGATTCTACAAGGAATGGAAAAAAATGATTTCAAAAATATACAAATTTTTACTAGATTTTAAAATGGAAGAGGAGGTGATCAAAGAAATGATGGTGGTATGGGCAAAAAATGTTGCCCACAATATAGATTTGGAAAATTGGGAAAAAAATGTGGGGACTAAATTACAAATTAACCATATCCACAGCATACAGGGAAAACCTGTATAAAATGGTTTACAGGTGGCACCTACCCCCACGAGATTAGCAAAAATGATTAATTTAAACCCTAATTGTTGGAAGTGCAGAAAAGAAAAAAGGCACTTATTTTCATATTTGATGGACATGCCCAGAAGTGAAGAAATACTGGAATACAATGACAATGGCTAGAGGAAATTATAAATCAGAAAATTGAATTTAATCCAGATTTTTTTATTAGGTATAATAACACAAAAATGTAGTAAAAAAGATAGGTACATTATATTACATATACTAACAGCTGCAAGGATTTTGTATATACACCTTTGGAAGGAGAAAAGGATACCATCAGAGGGCATGGTTATAAAGAAAATAATAGATTATATAGAGATGGACAGGCTAACATTGAAATTAAAAGACAAAGAAGAGTCAACATATTATAGAGCCTGGTATGCCTGGTATGAGTGGTTTAGAAATAAAAATAAAATAAAATGGCAATTAGGAAAAGAATGGGGAAGTATGTAAATATGTATATATGTTATAGAAAAGATTGAAGTGTAAGATGAAATATATTGATTTGTAACAAGAGTAAGATGTAACGATAATGGAATAAGTAATCATATATTGAAAAATGTAAGGAAATGTAAAAGATGTCTTGATGTTGATAACAATGCATATAGTTTTATGTTTTTAAACTTTGGAATATCAATAAAATATTTCAAAAAAAAAAGAAGTTAAGGCATTACATAGTTTGCTAAAAAGACTGCAGAAAAATGCCTATTTTTATTATAGCAATTTCATATACAAATTGGTACTTTTACAGGACAGCACTCATGTTTTTAATATTGACAGCCCAAGGCACAATAAATATTCTAGGCATTCCATCAAAATCCAACTCCAGTAGTATATTGCTTATTACATAGCATAAGGTAACCAAACATTCTAGCATAATGGATAAGATATGGTATCAAATAGTTACAGTGGGAACTTCCAAGGGATGTGGAGGATGAGATAACCAAAGACTAAATGAACTTTTGAGTTTTAAATTCTTATATCTATCCTCTTCTGGACCATAATCTCTAAAGCAAATTATTTATGAAACTTTATCTTGGTAGCTTGCTCAGAGAATAAAAGAAATAGACATCTTGAAAATTATCTGGAACCCTGGAAATAAACTAAGTTGGGGTACTATGTCTGCATACCTGAAGGTTATACCAAAATATACCCTCTCTTGAAGATTACAACTGAACATAAAGAAATTGGAAAATTGTATAAATTTCTATCTAAATTAGACAGTGTTCCAAAAATATTATAAAGAACTTGCGATTTTAAACTAAGCTCTTAAGAGTAATAGCCTCCTGTTATTTTGTGTAAAGCTGATGAAGGAAAGGCTCAGGTGCGAAAGCAGTAGTCCTCACTAAAAATGGCTATAAGCAGAAAGAATTATGCTCAGTAATTGAAGATATTGACGTGTATATTAAATCTCAGAAACATTCAAGAGCTACTTTTTCCTCCAGGAGCATAACCCCAGTAAACTATGGGTAACTAGGCCGTGACATGAAGGAAAAAAGGAAGGAAAATAACATTTCGTGTGAATGGTTTTTGACCCTAATCACTCTGGGACAGATATCACCAACATCATAGATTAAAAGACCTCCAAATGTTCCAAATAGTGCAGAGGGAATAGTTCAGAGAGACAGTTCAACTCTGAGACTGCAAAACACACNAAGTGCAGGGTTCTGGCCCTGCACTTCTGATTGGCTGTTAATGGCAGGATCGGATTGGCCCGTTCAGGGGAATCTGATTGGCCATTAACGGAGCATTCGTATTGGTTAACGGAGTTAGCGCTCCGAGGTTGTTATTGGTTAAACAGTCATTGAGTTGCCTATATAAGGAAGGCTATCGCAGCCATCGAGTTGAGCTGCCACCATGTAAATAAAGAGTTGAAGTTCACCGTTTCACCAGCTCGTCTCCATTCTTTCTCGCCCATGCTTCAAACTTAACACCCTTCTATTCCCACATGGCTTGGGAATACTTCTTGGGAAATGAGGCACATTACTTGATGTNAAGATGGCTAAAGCACTAGCCAAGCCAGCTGAAGTGAAGGCTATGGACTGGGATGTCCTCGAACCCCTACTAAGAGCTCATTACACACCAACCGTGCCCAAGCTCATAAGACAGCACGAGTTCTACCAAAGAAACCAGCGAAAAGGAGAAAGCGTCGCCGATTTCATCGCAGACCTCCGAAACCTGGGAGGCCTCTGCGGGTTCGCCGACCTGGAAGAGGCGTTGAGAGATAGAATAGTCCTGGGATTAGATGCACCAGGCGTGCAAAGCAAGCTGATGGCGAAAGGCGACATCAGCCTTGCTGATGCCATCGCTGATGCTACTGCAGCAGAAGCAACCAGGAAGTCGGCTGCCCAACTGCGCCGCTACCGCACTCCGGCACACCAACTGACAGGCGACATTTGACCCAAGTCAGAAGGACAGCTTTTGACAACCCACCACGAGGACCTCTCTTCGTCGTCAGACAGCGATGAAGAAGAGGTCCATCGACTACGATCCGATCGGGACCACTACCCGAAGTTCCTACACCCCTGCACCGGCTGTGGGGCCAACCATTCCAGGTCCGAATGCAAATTCCGTGACGCACTCTGCCATGATTGTGGAAAGAGAGGCCACATCAGAGGGGTCTGCCGAAGCTTACAGGGACCCGGCCTGGCCTCGAAGGGGGCTAACTATCGCCAATCGACAGGAAACCGTCCTGTAAGGCGAGAACCAGTAAACCACTCCTACAGAAACCGAACCTTGAATCGCCCCACGAAACGAGAAGAGGCTCACCAAACTATCACTATCGGTCACGCCTCTTCCTTGGATGCCAAGAAAATCCGAATTACAGTGGCCATCGAAAATCAGCCTTGCCAAATGGAAGTCGACTCGGGATCGTCTCTCTCGATGGTTTCCTGGAGGACCCTCAAACAACTTATCCCTATACTCCGGCGCCAAGACCTCTGTTTCCAAAGACTTATCCTTAAAGACTATCAAGGGAATCGGATTCCAGTCGTTGGATCCAGCCGAGTCCGGGTCTCATTCAAGAACCGCACGGCATACTTACCTCTGACTGTGATCGACAAAGATCGGCTTAGCCTACTAGGCCTCCAATGGTTTGCGCCACTTGGCATTGAAGTGGCAGGCATTAACCGAATTAGCGGCAGTGACTGGGAGGAGGACCTCATACAAGAATTCAGGGACGTCTTCACGGAAAAACTAGGTGACTACAAGGGGACCCCGATATCGTTCAGCCTTAATCCAAAAATAGCTCCCATCCACCTTAAGCCCCGTCGAGTTCCGTTCGCTTTAAAGCCGAAAATCGACGAACAGCTCAACAAGTTAATAGCTCAAGGGGTGCTAGAGCCAACCGATCACTCTCCTTGGGAGACCCCAATCGTAACACCAATTAAGCCGGATGGTTCGATTAGAATTTGTGGGGACTACCGGGCCACTCTGAACCACGCCCTACAGCAAAACGCATATCCGGTGCCGGTGGTGCAGCACCTCCTCCATTCCCTGGGGGGCGGAAAAGTCTTCGCTAAACTAGACTTAGCTCAGGCATATCAGCAACTACCTGTTGATGAAAAGACGGCACAGGCACAGAGGATTGTAACGCACCGAAGTGCCTTCAAATGCACCCGGCTCCAGTTTGGAGTCAGTGTAGCCCCGGGGATCTTTCAGAGCCTTATGGAGAGGCGACTACAAGGGATTAAAGGTGTGGTCCCCTACTTTGATGATGTATTAATTGCTGCACCTAGCACGAAAATCTTACGGGATCGTTTAAAATTAGTTCTACAGAAATTCAAAGACGCCGGTCTTAAAGTAAAAAAGAATAAGTGTAAACTGTGTACAGATCGTGTCGAATTTTTAGGGTATTTAATTGACAGTCAGGGTATTGACCCTACCAACAGTAAATTGAGAGCAATAAAAAATGCTCCAAGACCTCAGAACAAGGCCGATCTCCAGGCGTTCCTAGGCCTTATCAACTTTTATAACGTATTTCTACCACACAAAGCGACTGTCGCTGAACCTTTACATCATTTACTGGACAAAAAAGCAATTTGGGTATGGGGTCATAGAAGAACTGGCANGTACTGCCTAATGGTAGCAAGGCCCCTGTTGCATATTTTTCAAAGACACTTTCAAAAACCGAGCGAAATTATAGCCAAATCGATAAAGAAGCCCTCGCGATTGTGTCTGCCGTTAAAAGATTTCACAAATACGTATATGGCCGGGCTTTTACGATTATGACTGACCACAAACCATTGCTGGGGATAAGAGCTGGAGATAAACCGACTCCCTACATATTATCCCCCAGGATGACTTGCTGGTCAGAATTCTTGGCTGCTTATAATTATCGGCTGCAATACCGCCTGGGGAAAGCCTTTCCCCACGCCGACGCATTGAGCCGAGCACCGCTTCCAGAGACTCTCGACGACCCAGCGCCAACCGTAACCACATTACAGATCAAGATACTCCACACACCGCCATTAACCACCCGAGATATCACGAGAGAAACAAGACGTGACCCCACCTTAGCGCGAGTCCTAAGTTAGGTGGAACGCGGATGGCCATTGGGCCAGATACCAGATGACTTCGCACCATTCAAAACTCGACAAACAGAGTTATTCTCTCAAAAGGGCTGTATCATCTGGGGTGATANGAATGGGAGACACCACGGGGACCCTGGTCCCGTATTCACCTGGACTTTGCTGGGCCGACCAAAGGCCACACCTTTTTACTAACCGTCAACGCCTACTCGAATTGGCTCGAGATTCACCGCATGACGAACACGACCACAGAAGCGGTCATCAAGAGATTGGAAAAACTATTTGCAACCCACGGATTACCAGACATTCTGGTATCCGACAACGGGCCCCAATTTACCACGCTATCCTTCGAGCAGTACCTGGCTGACCGCGGTATCCGACATGCGC
>BHEV01005746.1:0-27856 GCA_004319985.1 Emydocephalus ijimae | reverse complement strand
ACATCACTTCTGCTTCCATGGTTCAGCAAATCATTATGATCATTATGTGAGACATCACACAACTGCAGTTTGTGCTTTTATGGTCAGCTTCTCTATTGATCCTGCTTATCAGAAAGTGGTCTAAAGCAGGAGTTGCCAACCTTTTGGACCTCAGGGACCACCAAACTCATAATTTCAAATCCCAGAGATCACTAATATGAATTTTGACTTATGGTGGCTTGCTGACATTGGTGGGAGAGAGAGAGAGAAAGAGATCTGATCTAACCTCTTTCTCCCACTCCCTCCCTCCCGCTGTCTCTCTCTCTCTCTCTCTCTCTCTCTCTCTCTCTCTCTCTCTCTCTCTCTCTCTCTCACACACACACACACACACACACACTCACAGGCAGGGGTGTGATTCAAATTTCTGACTATCCGGTTCTGTGGGCATGGCCTAATTTGTGGGTGTGGTTCAGTGGTCATGTGACTGGCTGGGCATGACTTGTATGTAAATATTATAAATATTTGTGTAAATATTGGATTTTTTAATTAAAAAAGCAACTTTTACCCAACATCAGGCAAAGCAGGCAGGCAGATTGAGTTGCTCACAGAATCACAGATTCATTCAGAGATCTATCTATCTGCCATCGGCTACCTGAGTCTGCACTGACAAATAGAAGCTTCAGTCCTAAGGAAGGTTCAACTCAGCTTAAAAGCTGAGCTGAATATCTAAAGATTAGTTAGAAAGCAAGAAATCCAATAGTTTCCTGCTTTCTATCTAATCTAAATTTTATGGCACAGCAGAACTGCTGATGGTCGGGGAAAAAAAAGAAAAAATAGCAACTTAGCAGGCAAGTTTGCCAGGTAAGGAGTGAGTGGAGAGGGGGTTCCTGCAGGCCATGTGGGTGGCGCAGCCTTGTGTTCCTGGGCAGCCTGGATTAATTGCTTTGGGGAGTGCTCTGGGGGTGACATTTCTCTGCTGACCACCAAAATTTTCTCATGGACCACCAGTGGACCATGGCCCACCAGTTGGCAACCACTGGTCTAAAGCACACAAATGCCAATTACATGACTATGGGACACTGTGACACTTGTAAACACTTCCAGTTAGGAAATACCTGAATATCAGTTATATGACTCTAAGACAGCTGCAACCCTTATAAATGCAAGGATTTGTTGCACTTAGCTCAGTGGCAGAATTGCTCCTCTGAACCCATGGCTCTCATGGGTTCAAGAGAACTGAAGCATGTCCTCTTGAAAGCTCAGTGCAGTTGCTTTAAAAGCCCCTGTAGACTATTGTGTGCTTCACTGGTAATTCTGACAGGGAGGGGGAAAATAAGCAAACCTTTGGAAACCTATACAGAAAAGTCAGCAGACAATATGATAGTTCTGTATAGCAGGGGTCCCCAACCACTGGTCCCCGGACCGGTACTGGTTTGTGGATCATTTTTTAGCAGGCAAAGCTTGGGCGCCGGCATCTTGTTTTGATGGCGCTTCTGGGTTTTCGGTTGCTTCTGGGTTTTCGGTTGGAAAGTGCTTCCGGGTTTTCAGTTGGAAAGTGGTGTTTGGGTGCTTGCGCCTTAGTTTCGATGAAGGGGGGGCGGCGGCTTCGAATGAAGAACCGTCCCGATGGCGGTGGAGTCTTGCTTTACTCAGGTGCCGGTGCATGGAAAAATAAATAATCGTGAAACCAGTCCCTGGTTCAAAAAAGGTTGGGGGCCACTGCTGTATAGGATTTCCATCTATCTCTATCTCTATCCCTATCTCTATTATCTCTGTCCCTCTGTCTGTCTGTCTGCTAGCGGTCTAGCTATCATCTGCAAATTTTATTTGACTTATGTGCCATCTTTTCTTCAGAAGATTAAGAATGAGTACATGGTCTTTCACCCCTGCCCATTATATTTATATGACTACTTGATAAATTACATCTATCTATCTTATATGCGTTCATCTTTGTCTTTGCTGTTACCATTAATCATATTCACAAGAGTTTAGGATTTTCAGAAATTGTCATATTTCTCAATATCAAAAACAGGCAGAGTGAAATGAATAAATGATGCTTTTCTAAAGCTGCAAATTTCCTTTTTCTGGGAGTAAATCTCCAGGAATACATTCCTGCAATTCTTAACAATTAATAATATTTTTAGTAATTGTGTCAAATATTTTATTAATCCATCTCTACAATATTTTACATTTTGAAAAAGAGAATATAGAGAAAGTGCAGATAAGAGCAACAAAGATGGTAAAGGGGTCTGGAGGCCATATCATACAATAAACAGCTAAGGGAACAAGACATGTTTAGCCTAATGAAAAGAAGGCTCAGAGGAGACACAATAGCAGTTTCCCAATACTTGAAGGTCTGTCACAAGGAAGAGAATATTGATTTATTCTTCATAGCACCTGAAGGCAGGACAAGAGGCAATGGGTGGAGGAGCATTCAACCCATAATAAGTAAGGATTTAGTTATTATATCACAATGTCAGAGTATATTCATGAACTGGAATAGAGCTTGGTAATAGAGGTCAGCCAATGAATAGGCATAGCAACTAAATCAGCCAATGAGGATTGTTTTGAAAACTGAAACTAGAAGTAGCCAAGCCATGGCTCTGTATAAAGCTCTGCAACTCTGCAGCTATGTTAAGCTCTGCAACTGTGAAGCTATGTTGACCTCTGAGTCTATCTAGTGAAAATGAAACTGCTTCTCTCCTCTGCTGTGTATGCTTGCTACTGAAGTTACTTGCAACATGTTTTTGTCTTGAGTTTGCTTCATGTTGGAGAAATCTACAACTGGTTTGTAAAATCTACTTATTATGTTTATAAAGAAGTTAAATGAAGCACCAGCCATTTGTGTTTATTTTTCTGGTGCTAAATTAATGCTGAAAAACTCTGAATACACAAGCTGACACTTTTGGATTTGCATGTAAAATCATGGTACACACACAAAAAATACTGGTACACATATATCTTGCATTGTCCCATCTGATTCCCACCACTAGTTACCTACATTAATCAAAAAAAAGCTTGCAATATTACCATTGGGACATCAGAAAAAACTCTTATATTGTTTATAGAGAGAATGTAAGCATGCATTGCAGCCATCGAAGTCTAATAAGTGATGTATGATGGAATCACCATCCATCCTAATTTAAGTTTTTTTGTGTGTGAAAATGAGATAAATGTAAACCTTTTCTGTTCTTTCCAAAAGTCCTCCCCATCCCACCCCAACATGCAGGACTCCAAATCAGTCAAATATGCTTATGCTAATGACTAGACTTCTCAAGACTGACTGAAAGGACCAGCCTCTCCCCACTTCAAAAATTAAGTATAGACTCTTGGAAACTTTGTATTTCAAAATGAATCTTTTATTGAAGAGGGATAAAAGCAAGTCAAAATTCAAAGCAGGATCTGAGGTCCCTCAGGGCATGCAACTAGGATAAAGGAAATTAGAAACCCCTCCCAACAGTCCAATGTGGATTCCACCAATCTGCAAGTGTGAAGATGTTATTGAACCAGCACCTCTGAGAAAACAGATAAGGAAAGTTTCCTAGGGTCATCTTCCGGTACTGCCATCCACACGGCCCCTTCCCCCCTTATATCTCCCCAAGAGATGAGAATTTTCCAGGCATCTGGGGCACCAGGCAACAGTTATAAATCATGTAAAAGGTTATACAAAAGACAAGGTAAGAAATAGGATACTTAGGCTACATAGAGAGGAAAAGAATTAAATGTATCAAATCCACCATCCCCTTTCTTCCATTGGAGAATGGCAGATACATAGATCTGACACTGACTGTGCTGCCTCATTAAGGAGAGGAAAGGAAGAGAGAGGCTTTCCAGGGAAGGATGAGTGAAAAATAGTGGGAAGGCATTATAAGCATACATACATACATACATACATACATACATACATACATACATACATACTCCTAGCAGGATCACCCAGGATCATTGCACTTGTCTAGTATAGCTCTTCTTCCAAAAGAGCCACTGGCAATCTGGCCTTCTATCTCTTCTCCATGTGACCAGCATGAGTCCAGGCCTTGAGGCCTATTCCTCCATCTCACCAATCCTGTTGTTTCATCAACATGTCCTCAACCCACTGAGAGGTCTATCCAGTCTTTCTCTTGTGGCAGCCAGGATACAATCCCTAGGCCAATAGTAGCCATTCTCTTTTCCCTGGGGTGGTAATCTCATAATCTCTCTTTCTTTCTGAAGGAGTGCAGCATCTTTCCCTTGTAGCAGCTTTGTTCTTTCTGCTCCCTCTCGGTCCTTTTTTTCCTCAGCTTCCTCTAAGTTCAGCTTTACCCCCTCTCCTTCAAGCTGTCCTTGAGTTCCCTGAAGCTGTCCTCTTACTCCTCCTGCTGAGGACTATCTTGCCCAGAACAAAATGTCCCTCGGGGTCTTTTCCTGTTTCCATTCCAGGGGCAAGGCCCTGACCAGATAGGCAACCAGGGAACATTGTTAATAGAGCAGGTTATGCTAGCTAAAGGATGCAGGCACCTACATCAGGTAGTAGTAATAAAGAGAGATGAAGGAGTGGATGATCCTTTAGTGTCATTGGCAAATGCATCCATTTGTACTGTTTAGGAGAAAGCAATGGAAAATAAACTACTGGGTTTTTAAAAAAAAACAAAAACAAGAAAATGACATGGATAGAATACAAAAAAAAATATTGAGAATATTGTACTATATTATGAGACACTTAGATCAGATGGCACTCAATATGTCACCAATAAGAAATGAGGAACTTTTAGAATGCAATGATGTTTATGAAGTTGCTAGATTAAAAGGCCTCTGGGGTATCTAGCTGCTGATGTTACCACACTGGAAGAGAAAATCCAAAGCTGCAAAGATTGAATTATAGTGGGAATAGCTAACGTAAAAGCATAAACAGAGGAATGCTAAAACACAGTGAAAATGAAAGAGCTTCACATTGACATCTTAAGCATCAGTGAATTGAGGTCCAGTGGGAATTCACATTTTCAGTCAGAAGATCAGCTGTTCATTATGCAGGGCATTGAGAGGCAACTATGATACCTTTGTAGTTAGGAAGGTTATATACCAAGAACAGAATTTGAATACAATGCAATAGTGATTGAATAATATGAATTTGAGGACAGTTCTTTATCATGACAATTATCCACATTTATAATCCAATCACTGATGCAGAAGAAGAGAATGTTTGTCAAAACATTGAAATAAGCTTTGTTTATGGAATGCCAAGGTTGGAAATATTGAAGAAAATGTAGTTGTATTCTATGGTTTTAGAAACCAAAATGAAGCAGGATAACAACTTATAACATTCTGCCAATTCAATTATTTCTTCATTGCTAACACTATCTTTAAACAACCAAAACAATGCCTCTGAACATGGAAATTATGTACAGCACAGATGAAGTATATGGAAATCAAATTGACTATACTATTGCTACAGATGGAATACATGAAGGACTCCACAGATGGAGTACATGGAAATCAAACTGACTATTCTATTGCTATGTTGAAATGGATGAGTTCAGTTACAGCATCAAAGACATGCCTCAGGTGTTGACTGTGAAGTAAATCACAAACTATTGATGTACAAGTTCTTGTTCTCCCCATGAGCCCTAACAAGTATGAGCCCCAACAAGTATATAATCTAAATATCTGGAAAATAATATATTGCTTACAGATGGTTGCTTTCTATTATTTTAGTGGGTGAGACTAAGGGTATGGCTATGGCTATGCAGGTTGCAGGGTATGGAAATAAGCTGAATTTGTAAGCTCAGGGGTTACAAAGTATATTCAGGAGTGATCTAGGATATGGCTTGAAATTCAGGATATATAAAAGGGACCCAGAAGATGCTGCCTGACTGAAAATGTTATGGCTTCACCAACCTACTTATTGATCCCAGGTTTTGAATGCAGAATAAAGGGCTTTATTGTCTTGAACTTCACCTTCTGTGACAGAATGCCAAAGTGACCTTGAGAACACAGAAGAGGCAGCAAGAAAGTTAAGAAAGGAAATGGCAATTCAAATTTATATTGTCACTATTGTGGAGCCTATATTTCTTTGTCTTTTGGTGAGAACCTCCCTCCCTTAAAATAATAGTATTGAAATTACATGTAATATGATTTTCAACCTTGTATTTGCATTTTTACAGAGAACTAAGGAATAGTAATTATATATAGCTTGTACTTCACACTCAAACACATATATGCACAGTGGTGGAATGCTGCCAGTTTGCACTGGTTATAGTGAACCAGTAGCGCTGGTGAGCAGTTAGCCCTGCCCACCCATTCCCATTCTTTCCTGTGCTTTAGTTCCTTGTTTGTGAGCTCAGCTGATTAGCTCGGCAGAGCGGATTGCTGTGCTTCAGCTATTTTACTCACCAGCACTGAATACAAGGTCAGTTTTGAAGCTTTGAACTGGTGGTTTATGGACACTGCACACACGTGCAAAGCACTTTCTCATAGAACTAGTGGTAAAAGGGGGTGAATCTCACCACTGTATATGCATACATGTCTCTATTTGTGTGTATAAAACCAGTTGCTGCCAATTATATGTCTGTTCCTTATAATCAAAGTTACTAAATTTTAGTATTTGTGCTATGCTATTTGTTTCTAAGACCATCTATTTGATGTTCAAATGTGCATTTCTTGACTGTTTTTATTAAAAGGAACTTCTACTTCATTTTTATTCTTTCTGATTAAAAGTGTGCTTATTGTGCCTAATAGATCAGTTGATTCTGGGGTCATTATAGATGAGATTCCTGCATCCAGGGAAAGAATGAACAAGAGACATAGGATAATTCTGCCTAAATTATACAAGATGGAAGTTTTTCAGGAGAATTATTTCAAAATTTAGTTACATTGTCCTACTAGGAATAAAGATTTTTTTCAAAAATCTAAGGGATTGTTTCATAAATTTGCCAGCTTTGAACGTCTTTATACTTTCTATGATTATTTTTACTGTTCCTGATTCATTCATGAGTTTGAGTTTATGAGCTGTGGGACATTTCCTTACCTGACAGAACTGCTTCCAATGTCCAAGTCCTGGGCAGTCACTGCTCCTATAATGGTCCCAACTGGAGTATCTTCATATACCTCCATGGTGTAAAACGATTTGCTGAAAACTGGAGGCTCATCCACATCGAGGACATTGATCTTCACAGTTGCTGTATCCTTGAATGGACCCACAGAATGAAAGCGATGGTCAAGATGGACATTTGAAGCCTCGACTTTGAAAGTGTATGCCTTTTTTGTTTCAAAATCCAGTGGCTGCAATATAGACAGATAGTTCAGATTAATTATACATCTCTCAGATCTTTCTACAGAATGAAAATGTTGCCTCTGTGCATATTTTCATTTAACTGAATTAGAATATTAACTTTTGTGACTGTTTATTATACGAACACAGTTTTGTTGGGGCTAAGTGAAGACTCAGAACACATTTCGCAACATGTAACAAACCCTAGTACAAAATACAAGGTCCAGCTACAGAGATTTTGTAAAAGAAATCAGGAAACATCTTTGTTATTATGTCTTTAAAGATTACACAGTGGGCTTCTTGGTGTCACTTATTGATACCTTCTCCAAAGAAACTGAAGCTGTAAAATCTTTACAAGAATTTAAATGGATTGGGCATTTGACATTTATTGGCTATTTTTGGTGGATTCCTGGCAAACACTGCCATCTTGTGGTCAGTATTATAATATTCTCATTTGTTATCTTAAATAAAAGTGTCAGAAAGGATATCAGAAAATCTCTGTCTGATTTTTTTTTTCCAATTAAAATATAATATATAATATTTTTATTTCAAAGCAATTTGCAATAAATTCTAAAATTCAAATAGAAGGTTAAAATCATTGATAAAAATGTATATCACTACATTGTATAAAATATGAAACAAATATGAAAATATTAAAACAATAGCATATACTGCAAAAACAATAACAAAGAGAAAAAATGGTAATACATTTTTAAATCTCTCACAAATAACAAGTCACTAAAAGCTCTGGGAGAAATAAAGTGCTATTGTCTGAAAAGGCATTGAAAAGGCAATGAAGATTATATGGGTATACTAATTATGAAACACTTTCTACAGCATTTCATAGAGCTTTCTCTGTATCTTTCTATCAGAATCTCCTTCATTGTGTTGTGTAGACTAAATCTGATAACTAGGCTAGATTCCAAATATTGAAGATCAACTTTCTATGATCCCATTCTTCATGTGGGTTATTATTATTTTTATTGTCAGTGGAGGCTTTTTGCCAGGAGCAATGACTGCGGTGTCAATTTCATTCGCAAAGCATGAGCTAAACCATAAACTGATTACTATATCTTCAGCCTGCTCTAGAAGCAAGATGATTCATTTGCCTCAAATAGGCAGCCATAGAGAGTCAAGAAGAATCAATATTTCAATATTATGATAGATTACAAAATATTCAGGATTTTGCATCATAAACTGACACACAAACCAGAATTAAAACTATGAACCTGCATATTCCTAAATTGCTATTATTTAGTAGGGCATAAAGCAGGGTAGCAGAATCCTGATCTGGATCATTGCTATGATGTGAATGTTCATGTAGAACTGGAGTGTCAAACTCAAGGCCCATGGGTCAGATCATTGCTATGATGTGAATGTTCATGTAGAACTGGAGTGTCAAACTCAAGGCCCATGGGTCAGATCTAGCCTGTGAGGTGCCTAGATCTTGCCCACAGGGCCACCCTGGAAACAGCAAAGGACTGGTCCACAGTGCCTCTGCCAGAAAAAATGAAACTGAGGAGGGCCATGCGCAGCCCTCCTGGGGTCTGTTTTTTGGCCATGAAGGCCTCCTGAAGCCCTCTGCCAGTGAAAATGGAGTTCAGGGGAGCTGTGGGTGGTCCTCCCGGGCTCTGTTTTCAGCTGTAATGGCCTCCTGAAGCTCCCTGAAGCTGGGGGGGGGGCTCATTTTCACTGGCAGAAGGCTAGCAAAACAACCTAAAAACAAAACAAAAGGAGAACTGTTTCCCCTTTTGCATGTGAGCATGCCAAAAGGGACAGAAAAGAAGAAAGGGAAAGAGGAAAGACAAAGAAAAATGGGAAGAAAGAAGGGAAGAGGGAAGGAAGGAAGGAAGGAGATTATAATGAGAATGAGGGAGGGTCTGAGGGAAGTCCTGCCTTAGCACTTGGCCACCACAATTTTCCCCAACACAAGTGATGTTGACTTGGTCATGCCCACCCTGGCCATGCCCCCAACCCCCCAAGGTCAAATACAATCCTAATGTGGCCCTCAATGAAATCTAGTTTGACCACCCTTATGTAGAACAACCAATTTTCTTGTCAGTAAAAGATATATTTATATGCCAAGCTATTGGATGCAAAAGTAAAAATGATCTACATTAAAACTAAAACATCAATTAATACTCTAATATCAATATCTATATCTATCAATATCTATATGTGTGTGTGTGTGTGTGTGTGTGTGTGTGTGTATGGTATTCAGCTGAATACCATACATATAAATACCCGCGAAAATTTATATATTCATATGTGTGTGTGTGTGTGTGTGTGTGTAGGTCTAGGTGTGTTTGGGTCTTTTCCCATGTAAAATTAAGAGTATCTTGGCGATGTTTCGGCAAGGTCCCACTCTCCATCCTCAGGCTGGTGCTTTCGGCTTCATGCCAGTGCAAGCAGTGTGTGATCGGAGCTGCTGTCTCTATAAATACTGGTGGTGGGGGCTGGTGTGCTGGGCTGCTTGGCTGCACTGCTGCCTCTTGATTGGTTGATGGAGTTGATTTTGTTATAATGGGCTGTGTGATGGCCTTGTGAGTTTTGTTGTGGAGATATCCTGGATCTTGTGCTGTAATCTCCTGGGTCGTTTGTTTTGTAGTGATCTTTTTTCCATTAGCCTTTCCTGTTTTAACGGCTTGGGTAATGGGTTGTGTGATGGGCTTGCAAGTTCTTTTGTTGTGGTATCCTGGGTCCTGCGTTGTAATCTCCTGGGTCGTTTGTGTTTTGATCTCTTTTCCATTAGCCTCCTGTGTAGTAACAGCTTGGGTAATGGGTTGTGTGATGACCTTGTGAGACTTATTGCTGTGGTATCCTTGCTCTTGTGCTGTGATATCCTGGGTCATTTGCTGTGTTGCAACTTCTTGAGTTCTTGTGGTGTAATTTCCTGAGTTTTCTGATGTGATATCCTGAATTGGTGGCTATGATGTAGCATTCTGGATTTTAGTCTGGCTTTGAGTTTGGGGTCTGGGTCTGTGTTCTTGGCATGTGTCAGCTTGTTTGGTTTTGGGGTTGGGGTGTGTGACAGCTGGCGAGGCAGCCGTGGTCTGTTTTCTGGATGGTGGTTGTCCTTTGTTTACAGGATGGGCTTGGGCCTGGGTCTGATGAGGGGAATTGGCGGTGGTGTCCTGTGTTGTTTTGGGTCTGGTGTTGATTTTTGTGGCTGGCTCATTTGCTGGTGAGGGCTAGCTTCCAGATGTCTGGTAGGCGGGAGGTATCATCCCATCTATTCATGTTATAGGGGTGTTTCTGTATCTTGATGGCTTCCCTGATTATTCTCTGGAGTGTTCAGTGTTGGATATTAATTTGGTTCCTTCAAATTTAATACCATGTTCTGTGGCTTTAAGGTGCTGGAAGAGGGAGGAAGTATTTTCTTCTCTTCTGACTGTGTTTTTGTGTTCTGCGATGCATGCAGTTATTCTCCTGTTGGTTTGTCCAATGAATGTGGCTGGGCAATTGTTGCATGGTATTTCATAAACTCCTTGGTTTTCTAGCTGGATCTTGTCTTTGGAGTTTCTTAGGATGTTGGTTGTTTTTTGGTCAGTGCCGAAGGCTGTCCTGATATTGTGTTTGTGGAGAATTTTGCTGATTTTGTCTGTGGTGCCTTTGATGGGGGTGGGGGGGGAGTGCAATACTGTTGCCTTGTTCTGTGTCTTGGTTTTTGGAGGGTATCTCTTTTTGGATTAGATTGGTGATAGTGTTTCTTTGGAACCCAAAAGAACGGAATTAGCCCTAATCAGAAACGAACTCCACAAGAAAAGATTCCTACTAGACCAAACCAACAGAGACCTACTCACACTCCATTTCAAACTCAGCAACAAAATCCATGCAGTACTCTGGGACAAATCCAAACAACTAGCCTTCTGGAGAGCTGAAACAGAAACCTCCTACAAGACAGACACACACACACACACCAGGAAACTCCACAGACAAGAGAAATGCCAGTATTTAATAAGAATATTTCATTCATTCAGATCTCATCTGCAATCATCAGGCTTCTCTATTGTGTTCGTCTGTGAGTCAGGCTTTCACAGCCGTTTCTGTTTTAAATTTTGTGCAAGCCTACTGCTGTGTTAGAATGTTTTTTTCTTGGGAGAGGGTGGAGCTGGCATTGCAGCAGTGCAGCATGCGATCTTTAAGCTCTAAGATCGCTGCTTATATCTCCATTTCAGGACAGTCCCAGTGGACCTAAACCATCCCGTAGAGATGGTGACAGAAGAGGGCACATCCTGTTGATCCCAGGGACATCGCAAAGTCCCCAGTAGATCCAGGAGAAGTCCTTTTTTCCTGCGGTGGAGAGGCAGTCATTAAAGCTGCTGAAGCTGGGACAGCTCCGGAACTGAAGAAAGCTGGAAAGAAAGTGTCAATTTGATGAGATAATTTTCTGTTTATTTTTTTTCTGGAGAGAACACCCTAAAAGACTAAAAATTAAATTTAAAAGTGAGCGGCGAGACTAAGCACAAATTAATCCTGAAGGTTTTTTTCTTTC
Organism: Emydocephalus ijimae; assembly: GCA_004319985.1. Taxonomy (NCBI): domain Eukaryota; kingdom Metazoa; phylum Chordata; class Lepidosauria; order Squamata; family Elapidae; genus Emydocephalus; species Emydocephalus ijimae. Next base: position 16,136 of record BHEV01005746.1, on the reverse strand, counting down.
TTTTTATTGAAACTTTGGATTTTGTTAAAACTTTTCAACTTTTCAACTGGACTGGTCTTTCCTTTTCAATTTTTATTTTTTCCTTTCAAAATAACTCTTTGGAAAAGTTTTTTTTCTTGTTTTTTTCTTTTTAATAATTTTAAATTCTTTTTATTTTTTCTATTACTGGTTTTAATATTAGAGGGGAAGGGAAAGGAAAGGGAAATAAGTAGCTCAGCCACCTGGAGGCTTGGATACATTGTTTTCCTTTCTTTCTCTCTTGTTGATACATTTGGTGTTACATTCAAGGACTCTGCTTTTCATTGAAAAGATAGCGGAAAGATCATGTAGATTGTTTGTAGGTGCTCTTCTGTGGAACTACTGATAGCTGGAGTCTGGATTTGAAATTGAAGAAAGAAGATTGAAGTGACCTTGAAAAGAGAACTGGAAATTTTGTTTTTTGATTTAATAAAGAGCCTCGAACATATAGTGGCAGTGCTTTGCTTATTGACAATTGCATTTTCTCTTTTCTTTTTTTTTCTGTCCCCCCCCCCCCGTTGGATTTTTATATTTGGATTTGAGTCCTTTGATGCAAGAATAAGACTATTTTTCTCCTCTCCCTCCTCCCTTTGTTTTACCTTTTTAGCAAGGGGAATATACAGATTTCTGTCTTTTTAATTTTTTTCCTATTTTTTTTTCATCCTTCTTCCATTTTATTTTTTTTCCCTTTTTTCCTACATAATTGGAACCAATTGGATTAAGGTATTCAAATGCCTAAAGATTTTTTCCCTTCCCTTTTTTATTTTTATCTTTTGCTTTTATTTATTTATTTATTTTTAATGGAGTGGCAATTGGCTGCTCATGCTTTTTCTTTTCAATTTTTCTATTAAGTACTCTAGGATGAGCAGAAAGATACCAGCCTCAGCTTCTTCAATCCTGACTTCTTCTTCCTCACCATCTGGAGGACAATGATCAATACAGGTGATGTTACAACAAGAGAAGGAGAAAGAAGTGCAGATGATTATGCAAGGAATTCAAAAGATGCAAGTAAAAACAGATAATATTGAAAAGAGGATGGAGAATATTGAGCAAAGAGTGGAAAAGACAGATGAGAAAATTGAAAATATTCAACAGATACATTGGAATACTATGAGGCACAACCTGAAAAACAAATGGCTCTGATGTTTATAGGTGCACAAAAAGCCTTTGATAATGTGAATTGGCATTTTATGCTGTTACAATTGGATCAAATGGGCTTTGGTAAAAAATTTACTCAAGCCGTAGAAACGAAATATCATAAACAAACTGCAAAGGTTATGATAAATGGAGAGTTAACAGACTTTATAGATATAAGAAAAGGGACCAGACAAGGCTGTCCAATGTCGCCTCTGTTGTTTGTGTTAACACTGGAAGTGCTGAATAGGAACATCAGAGAAGAAAAAGAAATAAAAGGAATGAAAATTTAAAAAAGAAGAGTATAAATTACAAGCTTTTGCAGATGACTTGGTATTTATATTAGAGGATCCATTGGAGTCTGCACCTAAACTGATAGAAAAGATAGAAGAGTATGGGAAAGTAGCAGGTTTGAAAATAAATAAAGATAAAACAAAGATTTTAGCAAAGAACATGTTAGCAAGACGAAAGAAAGAATTGGAGGAAGTTTTGGGAACCAGGTCACAAACAAAGTTAAGTATTTAGGGATACATATAACACCAAGATGTGGCACACTTAAGGAGGATAATTATCTCAAACTTAAACAACAGATTGCGACAGATTTGATAAAATGGGAAAATTTACAATTATCACTGATTGGGAGAATATCTACAATCAAGATGAATGTATTGCCTAGAATCTTATACTTATTCCAGACAATTCCAATCAGATTAGGGAAAGAATTTTTTGAAGATTTAAACAAAATAGTGCTAAAATATACTGGGCAGGGGAAGAAAGTGAGAATAAAACTTAAATTGCTACAAGATGCAAGAATAAGAGAGGATTTGCTTTGCCCAATTGGGAATTATACTACCAAGCGATGAGTCTGATGTGAGTAAAGGAGTGGATAACACTAAGGAATACTAGACTTTTGAATTTAGAAGGGCATGACCTGCTGTTGGGGTGGCATGCCTTCCTCTGGTATAAGGGAACTAAAGCACAGGGGTATTTTAGAGGACATTATATTTGAGTAGTATTGTTTCTAAACTGGGAGAAGATAAAAAAGCAATATTATTTAAAAATTCTGGTATGGTTATCTACTATTGAAGCTTTTTCCTGTCCAATAATATATAAAAAGGAACAAACAGTTAGATATCGTGAGATATTGAATAAAAAGGGTGAACTTAAATCTATGCAAGGGTTGGAAGAACAGGGTGTAAAAATGAATTGGTTTTCATATTTGCAAATACAAATCTAGATTTGTATCTAGATTTGATAAAGATGTTAAAACAGAAGATATCTATGATAAGTTGACTGATTTAGATAAAATTTTGACAGGTACTGATGAAAAAGTAATAAAAAACTTTATGGACATTTGCTAGAGTTTAAATTAGAGAAAGAACAAGTAAAAGAAACAATGATTGCTTGGGGGAAAATTTTTGGATATGGGATTGATTTAGATAAATAGAAAAAAATGTGGTCTCAAAATTATAAAATGACAATGTCAACTGCATATAAAGGAAATTTGTATAAGATATTTTGCTGTTTTCTGCTTGATTGGTGTTTCTAATATCTTCTGTCTGTTTTGTAGTGTTTTTTTTTTTTGTCTTGATTGGCTGGCAACATTGTGTTTCCTGTATTGGAGACTTTTAGTGTGGCTTGGCTTCGAGTAAATGGATGGCTATCATTTACTAGGAAGCTAGGTTTCGTCTGGGTGCCTGGTTGGAGTGTGTTTGAGCTGGAGGTATCGGGGGGGGGGTGTCTGTTTGTGCCCAGGTGTTTGCTTGGCTTGTGGTGTGGACATTTTTTTGTTTGTGAGTTCAGGCTTTCAGATAATTGACAGTCTGGTGGAGTCATCTCTTCTATTCATGCTTTCAGGTCTTTTTTCAATCTCTATGGCTTCTCTGATAATTCTGTAGCTGGGGTTTTCAATAGTGGCTAGGGTTTTGCTGCCAGTGAAGTCAATGCTATGACTTGTGGCTTTCATGTGTTGAACTAGTGAGGAAGTGTATTTCAGCTTTTTTACTGCATTTTTGTGTTCATCCAGGTGGGTACTTATTCTTCTATTGGTCTGTCCGATGTATGTGGCAGGGAATGATACGCAGGGGACTTCATATATGCCTTGGTTTTCCAGGTCAATTTTATGTATGTTTTCTTAAGTTTTCACAGGTACTTTCATGTATGGTATTCAGCTTTGTTCAGGTATTTTCCCACGTCATTATAGTTGTGCTTTTAAAGTTTTAGCAACATTTCGGCAGAATTTCATCTGCCATCATCAGGCTTCTGTATTGTGTTTGTAAACAGTGTGGAAGAAAAAGGTGCACAAGCAGCAGGGATGATCGCAGCCTGGAGAGGATTGTCAGGAGAAGGCCATTCAAAAGTGTTGGGGAGTTTCACAAGAAGTGGACTGAGGCTGGAGTCAGTGCATCAAGAGCCACCACACATAGATGGATTCTGGACATGGGCTTCAAATGTCATATTCTCTTGTCAAGCTGCTTCTGAACAACAAACAACATCAGAGGCGTCTTACCTGTGCTAAAGAAAAAAAAGAACTGGTCTGTTGCTCAGTGGTCCAAAGTCCTCTTTTCTGATGAGAGCAACTTTTGCATCTCATTTGGAAACCAAGGACCCAGAGTCTGGAGGAAGAATGGAGAGGCACACACTACAAGATGCTTGAAGTCCAGTGTGAAGTTTCCACGGTCTGTGTTGATTTGGGGAGCTATGTCATCTGCTGGTTTTGGTCCACTGTGCTTCATTAAGTCCAGGGTCCACGCAGCCGTCTACCAGGAGATTTTGGAGCACTTCATGCTTCCTTCCGCAGACGAGCTTTATGGGGATGCTGACTTCATTTTCCAGCAGGACTTGGCACCTGCCCACACTGCCAAAAGCACCAAAACCTGGTTCAGTGACCATGGGATTACTGTGCCTGATTGGCCAGCAAACTCGCCTGACCTGAACTCCATAGAGAATCTATGGGGCATTGCCAAGAGAAAGATGAGAGACATGAGAGCAAATTTATACTGTAATTAATTCGGCCACTTCCCAATTTATTTCCTTTCCATTTAAACTGTGGAATCTGAATTGTTCCACTTTGGAGCAAAAAAACCCAACAACAACCCTAAAATTGAAGATCAGCTTTCATGATACATAATGCTTCTTTATTTCTTTTAATAATAGTGAAGAACACAACATAAGCAAAATGATTGACAGGACAGCTGCTATAAAAAAGCAGAAACACAAAAATAAAGGGACATATTTATGTTCATTCATAGTCTTTGCACAGTAACAGAAAACAAAACAATGCTGTCTCCCGTCTGTGAAGACTAGCACAGCTAAAAAAGATTCTATATTTATCCACTGTCTGACTGTCTGACTATATTTATCCACTGTCTGACTGTTGCATGAACAGAATTAGGGAAGAATCCCTACACTTAATTAGGAATGCTGTTCAGCCTCAGACTAAGAAAACAGGCTCTTGTAAGTTCTCTTTAATTAAAGAATGGGGTTAGTGACCCACCAGTCAAAGGCTATAAATTTTGGTATTTGGGATTCCCACTCAATTTGCTTTCAGGAAGGAAAACATAAATACAACAACTGGAATATTTACATTATATGAACCACCACAGGCTAGCAAACATACAGTCAACTCCTTATATTATTTCTTCTGTTCCATCTCTAAGGTTTTGTCTGAGAAATAATAACTTTAAAATACATATTCACTAACCTGAAATGGGAAACATTAAAAACAAATGCTCATAATTGCTTTATACCTGCGTGCCCATAAGAAAGTAAGATTAACTCTGCTGAATTAGAACTAGGCCCATTTTCGGTCAACATTTTTTTTCTTACAGTGGCAAATTGGATGTTTCTTGGTGCTCACAAGCAGGAGAGAATGAAATACTCTTCACCACTGTGTTCCTTTCAATTTAGTTAGTAATTAAAAGTATGCTACTTTCAATCCAGGGGAGTCTTCAACTATATAGCTCTTGTTCAATGTTTCCTCAGTGAATTTATCTTCTTTTGAAAGCATCCATGTTAATGGCTATCACCACATCTTGTTGAAATGATGCAGAAATACTAGAAATAAATGGACTACTTTTTTTCAATTGCTTTTCAAATTATTCTTACTGTGGGATCTGCTTTCATAGCTGCCACACAGTGATATAATGGTTGAACTATCTCAACTACTTTCCTTTCCCCCCAAACTCCAGCTGAGTTGTTGGCTGAGGAGTCTAATTCATAATCAGACTCATAATCTCTTGATCAATTGGGGTCAGATGAAATCCCCTCTAATGGTGCGCTTATCAGAAGCAAAGCACTGCACAACACAGCAAAGCACAGAAACAAAACAACAAAACAATAAAACAACAAAACAAAACAAAGCAAAATAACACCTCTTACTTAGTCAAACCTTTCTAAAATGCACATGATCAGTTCCATATATTTAATAATTCATTTCCAAAATTCTTGTGTTTTTTTCTTACTTATCAGTTCTCTACCACTGCTCTTCTAATGATAGCTGGTGCAGAGTGAGCAATTGAAAGTATTAGCAGCATGCCAAACTCACAAAGCCCCCAAAGGAAATCAGGACAATCCTTTATGAATTTCTAGGAAAGGCTATTTCTCAGTTGTGGGGCAATCATCTAACTCTGCTACATTTTCTTGCTGCACAAACTTGATAAATATAGATAGACTACAGGCAAAATGGGATATGAAATGAAAGCAAGTCAGGTTCTCTTTCAACCAGAATTCTATATGTTGGCTTATCCCATGTTGCATTGGTACAGAAATACTATACATACACTGACAACTTTGTTTTCAATTGTTTTTCAAATTATAAACATTATTTTGCTGTCCAATTTCCACATGTCTGAAATAATGTCATAGAGAAGAACTAACATAGAATACTCCTGTGATGACCCAGGGTAGGATACAAAATAAACACAGTCACAAAAAATAGGTGAAGTCCCTTTTATTCCTTCACTTTGCTTCCAAACTCCAAATATCTTTGACTTGGAGATAAAAAACTCCCACACAAGCAGTTATAAGAAGGAGGAAATGGTGTTTAAATTATAAAGAGTAAAAATAAAGAGTAATTATAAAGAGTAAAAAACAACACAAACCAAGCAAAATAAGGTCTTGAAGACATCCACAAATATCAGAACACACATTGGGAAGGACGCCAAACTCAGAGAGGAACAATGAACTGGAGATATTTCCATGCTTTGTTTCCAACACTCGTACGCATGTCTGTCCTCTTATCTAGTTGTCACAACTGCAGCCCATAAAGAGGATCAAGGCCCTCTCCTTCCCAGTAGACCAACACCTCTCCCTTATCCTCTGCTCCCTGGATGCCCTAGGATGGAGAGGGGATGGGCCTGGGTCCTCCTCTGACTGCCCAGCTGGCCTCTGCCCTTCCCCAGCCTCCTCCACAACCTCCAGAGCCACACTTCCACTCCCTGTCGACTGTTCCCTTCTCCCTCAGAGTCAGTCTCCACCAGGGGAATGACAATTCTCTAATATAATAGGGAACTTTATAAAATGTGCTTCTTTTTCAAGTCATCTGAAAGATTATAATGGGAGGTGATAATTTATCTCTACTAAGGACAGTGCCAAGTTTTTAAAACTAAATAATGTTTGAATTCTTGACTTCAGCGTTTCTCAGCATTCCTATTAGTTAGTCTGAGCAAAATGCTACATCTTTCCTAGTATATCACAGAATGGATAGCAATGACTCTGCTTGTGAACTAGTGTGTACAGTGTACCACTGTGTATACATAAGCCTGTCTCAGGATAAATCCCACTATTGAAACATTCCACTGTTCTTTCCTGCAACTGATTCAGTGAACACTCTAGGGTTTTCTATTTATGGTTTGGTTACTTGAATGAATCCATCATCAATAACATTCCTGCCTGTTTTTTTTTAAGTTGATGTTTTCCAATTGAGTTTTTCCATTGGCAATTATTTATTCAATATATAATGGCCTTTGTACAAGCAGGAGTAACTTGAGATACAGCATTTGTTACTGCTCAGCACAATCAGATTTTAAAATTGTCATGGTTGAGAAACACTGAGCTACAGTCACAGAAATTAGAAAACCATTGTTCTTCCCTCCAAAAACGATCAAGGTAGACCATGTTAAGTTTGTTTCTAAAGTCTTCCCCCTGCCCCCCAAAATTGTATTTTGCATATAATCTTCAAGGTCATCTCTGTGATTCTCTTCAGATTCTCTATCAGTCTGTTAGGCTTATTCCTTCTGATATTAGGATGGGAGAATCTGAGGCTCTGAAAACTATTCACTCCCTTTCTGAGCAGCTAGCATTCCTGCTACATTCAGCTGGTTTATCTATTCATTTTCCAATAGGAGAAAAACACAAGGCATCCACCAATGTTTCCCCATTCATATTCCTAACTTGCAGGCTTCAGCTGAGAGAAGCATCAAGTAGTTTGAATCACTCCAAATTAGAATCCCCTAAATAAATAATAAAATTGCTCTGCTGAAGAGCATAAGACTTTTCAGCTATAATGCTAACAATGCATTGAACTTGCTTAGTTTGGCTGCTATTTTTATACAAACCACTATGTGGCATCAGAAGACATAAGATTATCAGCAAGATGCTAGACATTCTTGGAAAATAGCAGGGTTGTAGTCTGTTTTCATGTCAAAGAGTTAGCAACTGCAATTTTGAGATAAAAGATGAACTACACATATCTACTCTGCCCTTTCCCCATAAATTCTGTGTTACAAAAGTAATTGAAAATAATTAGAAATAGAATCTAATATATATTCTTCCAGCCAACAAATTTGTTATCATTTCCCCCTTAGACAACACAAAAGTTTTTGACATGCATTCAAGCACACATTAATAATAAGTACTGGAATATATCTTATTTAACTTTTATTGCAGCCATTAACCAGCACAAGGGAATTGGTATTCAGACATTCAAAATATCCTAAACTAAATTCATAATGCCAAGATAATTAAGGAAAGTATATACAGACTCTCCCCCACAAAAAAATAAAAATAAAAAAAAATTAAAAGACAATCTGAAACCAAATATATTAAAAAGCTTATTTAACCTGTACATATACAAGAAGAAGAAATTAAAATTAGTAGTCTGGATAATATAATATTAGAATAGCAGTATAAAATAAAAGTACTACAGAAATCCATACACATGAACACAAACGCACACACTTACATACACATACATATACAGTGTGGGTATGTGGGTATGTGTTTGTGTGGATGTGTGATATATAGGAAAGGAAAAGGAAAGGAAAAAGAAAAATGATTTTCAACTTTTTATGTTGCAGATATGATTTAAAAAACATATCAAACTCTTACTCTAAGGCTAACAGAAGTCTACATTATCTCTATTATCCCATATACTTCTAATAATCAAATCCCCAAATCAACACTTAACTTTTTTCAGTTCACCAAAGCTGTGGTGATGCAGTGGTTAGAATGCAGTATTGCAGGATAATCCTGCCAAGTGTCAGAAGTTTGATTCTCACTGCCTCAACCTTACAAGGTCAGTAAAAGGAGGACTTAGATTGTTGTGGACAATATGTTGACTCTGTAAATAACTGTACAGAGATAACTGTAAAGCACTTTGAAGCAGTATATAAGTTTAAGTGCTAATATTATTGCTGTTCTCTTAAAAAAAATGTGAAAAGTGATTTCCAAGTAAAAACAAAATTATTCAAGGTGTTTTCTTTAAACAAAGCTGTCAATTTCACCATATCTGCCAATTCCATCAACTTCACCATCCATTTTTCGATTGTAGTTATTTAAACATCCATTTATCTTTGTGCATATAAAAATCTTGCTGCTGTTATCACATATATAAACAAAGTTCCATAAGGTGTTTCCATTTATTTATCGATTAAATCCAAAAGAAAAGTCTTTTGTTTCGAATGTACATTCACTTTTAAAATTTCCTGGATCAAAATACATACCTGCTCTCAGTATTTTCTAGCTTTCTTGTATGTCCACCAGAAATGAAAAAAAATGTATCTTTTGTTAAATTTCCAACAAATATCTGAAATTCCCTTTTTTACGTTTATCCAGTGTCATATGACAATATGTGTTAGGAATCTGTCCACCAAATAGTTGGGTTGGCAATATATAAACCAACAAGGTATGTTTGTAGCTTTAAGACAAAATCACTGTATTGATTTATACTTTCTGACATTTATACTGTATTGATTTGCTCTCTCTGACATTCTGTATCTCTGACATTCTGCATCTCTGACATTCTGTTGCTATCTAAGATTCTCCATTGTATTTATGCTGTGCTTATACTTTGATATTTTTGTTTACTGGAAATGACAAAGGCAACCAGTAAGAAGACTTTGTAATTGGATATTCTTTGGACTGCAAAACGTATATGACCTGGACTGTTTATTGGACTGTGCTATTTCTTAAAGTAAACTTTAACTCAATTTAGTGTGTCTGTGTGTGGATGAATAATTATTCATAACTACTGTCATAAACATTTCCATGTGCATATCCTTGTTATTCAAGGGTTATTCTGTACATATCATAACATTATGCATCATTTTATAAAAAAATATTTAAGGTACTGACAGTACTGATTATCTGAATTCAATTGCTACTAGATTTTGTGAATCGGGCTCAGTGAGACACAATTCAGATAGATTTTGCTGATGACAAATATTACATCGCCAATTGCTAATGATTGGGTGAACATATAAACAACAACATTGAGATCAAAAGAGGAATTCCAAGTGGATTTTATGGAAAACTAGAAGCAGACTAAGGACTCACTCACGCACATAGAATCATAATGGCTGACTAATGTGCAAACATAAACAGGAGTGGATGAAGCATATTTGATGAAATATTCTCAGTAGAAAATGTAATGGTTACATTGTTTCCAATCTTTTCTTCCCCAGTGGAGAGATGGATGTTGCAGCTATGTGGGGCAGCACAGGAAAGCTTTTTAATATCAGTGCCTTTCTTCATCTAAAACTCTCACATTTACTTTTGCATAAACTACCTCCAAACAAGCCCCAAGGTGCAATTGCTTTTCACAGATTTACAGAGAACTGAAAGTTTATTTAAGTTGTACAATTAAGCCAACTATGTAGCAATAATTCAGATTAGCTTTAGATTTTGGTTATGCATGGGTTCAGCTAACTGAACTTATGCTACAACAAATTGCAATTAGGAAATCTGCTTGTGAAGGTTCCAAACATATACAATCTAGTGTCCATAATAATGTTTTTTTAATTTTTTTTTAAATTAAATTTTGTTGTTCTGATAAGCTTGAGTTTGCAGCTTCAAAATGTTTTGATTGTATAAGGAAAAGGTTTGTGACACATTGTTATAGTAGGATCACACCATCCATGCTTCAGCATAATCAGCAAGTCTTTAAAAATATAAATACTCTTTATGAAATGAAAGAAGCAAAGAAACAGAGCAAAAATCCCCAAACAAAACATTTGCTGACTAAATTTAGATTGTATAACAAGCCTGTGTTATGGTCTTCCATTTCATTTGAACTGGGTCAATCTCTACTTAAAGAAGAAGCCAGGACTTTAAACCATGATTTGAAGTATCATTTAATATCCTGACATTTTCAGAAGAGTATAAACATACTTACCAATCTTGAATGAAATTACCAAGTACCATGAATCAGTTTTATTCTCATGATAAATTTTTTAAAAAGTTTGCACTTGGACAAAAGTCATAATTACCTAAATATGAACATGTGAATCATACATTGGGGTTGTTTCTGATCCAGTCAATTGTGCCAGTAAGTCTGGTATCTTATCAGTTTATCTGAGTATATTAACTTGAGGTAGACAGTTATCCTATATGTTTACTAAATACCTTTTTCAGTTTGATGATTCCTTCTTGTGTGTTCTCATCTGTGCTAATGTCAAATAAGTTCCCCCCATCTCCTGGAACAATGGTATATTCAATTTCAGCATTTTTCCCAAAGTCAGGATCCACTGCTCTGATTCTTCCAACAGCTGAACCAACAAGAGATGACTCTGGTACTTTTAGGTGGAAGATACCTAAGATGAAGTGACAATTAATTGAATCAACCCTTGACTAGTTATAAAGAATTTATCAGAGAACAAATATCTCCTACATTATCATTATTAACACAGCAGACCACATGGACTATATAACCCTTATATTAATACAGATAGAAATCTTTCTCTTTGTATGAGAGCTAGTAAATCTTAATTTCTTACATAAAACATTACCATGAATCACATGCAGCCATCACTCATTCTGAGAAGACAAATTTTCTTTAATTAGCAATGAGTAGAGATAGAACTTAGAATAACTTTATTGTCACTTTGAATATACACTAATCGGCATACATTAAAATGAAATTTTTCTGCATACAGCTCTCCAAGGGTCACCACTTCCAATGTACACTACATAAACATGACAAAATAAATAAACAAACAAATAAATAAATACTATACAAAAGTATGCATATACCCACACATATTACATGACACACAGAAACAGCACAGTCTAGTTGGGAAGTATATATGTACAGTATATGGTGAGAAGAGTGAATCTTACAAGTTTACCAGATGGATGGTATAGGAAATGTTACAGAATCTGGTAGTCCTGCAAGAAATACTTTGAAACCTTCTCCCAGAGGGGAGCAACAGAAATAGACTGTAAAGTGGTGTATGGGGTCTCTAACAATGCTTTGAGCTCTGAGCACATAGTGCTTATAAGCAGGATCCTGAATAACAGGGAGCGAGCTTCCTATAATCTTCTCAGCTGTCCTTACTACTCTCTGTATGGACTTTCTATTTGAGGCACTGCTGCCATGAAAACAAAAAATGATGCAGTTCGTTAAAACTCTCTAAATTGTGTCTCTGTAAAAAGTGGCTAGGACAAAAGGAGAAAGATGTAGGAACTGCATATGCTGGTTTTCATACTTCACTAAGGATGACATGTGGAGAGAGCAGTTCAGATTGTTAGTTATCTGCACCCCAGATACTTAATACTGTTGACTACTTCTACAGCTGCATCCTTGATACCAAGTAGAGTATGACTATACTGGCTCTTTCTAAAATCTACAATGATCTCCTTTGTTTTATTAACATTTAAAACCAAGTTACTTTTATTACACCAGTCTACCAGAGCCTTCACCTCTTCCCTAAAAGCATCTTCATTGTCATCCCAAATAAGAGCCACCACTGCCGTCTCATCCACATACTTCACAATAAGTTTCATAGCAGATTTGGCAGAGTAGTCATGGGTCATCAAGGTTAACAGTAGTGGACTCTAGGCATGGGTAGTCATGGGTCATCAAGGTTAACAGTAGTGGACTCTAGGCACAGCCCTGTTGGGGAACCTGCACTCAAGGAGATGGAGTTGGAAACTTTTCTTCCAACTTGTACAATCAATAAGAAAATGCAGGGCCTATCAATAAGAAAATCCAGTATTCAAGTATATAAAGGAGCATTAAAATCTAATAAGCCCAATTTTTTCACCAAATACTGAGGAATGATTGTGTTGAACACCAACTAAAATCAACAAACAGCATTCGCACATGAGTAGTCTTCTTCTCCAGGTGCACCAAGCTAAGATGAAACACACAGGAAAGTGCATCATCTGTAGATCAGTTCATCCAATAGGCAAACTGTAATGAGTCAAATTAAGGGAGAAGGCATGAGACCATATAATTTTTTACCAATCTCTCAAAACACTTCATCATAATGGAAGGGACTGCAACTGGATGGCAATCAATAAGGCATGTGATTATATTTGGGGCACTGGTACAATGATTGCAGTCTTAAAACATGATGAAACCATGGCCTGATGCAACGAGAGGTTGAATTTGTTTGTGAGAAGAATGGCCAGTTGGTCAGCACTCTCCTTAAGTATGTTAAGGGCTCACTCTCTCACATGCATATATAGTAAATGTACTTTCCTCTCAAACTTGAGTTGAGAGAAAAAAATGTCAGTTTTTTTTTTTAAATACATGAACAATGTGTTGCACATACTGTAACATGGGATAGTTTCTAGGCAGCACTGGCAACATCCTTGCTGTCCTTTTCCCTCCCAATCAGGAGCCTATGGGGAAATGAGCTACCAATAGCAACACTGGATGTGTGCGGATGACAAATTACTTTATTCAAAATCAAAGCTTGGATGAGTAGAGCTCCTATTGGTGAATGACATTTTAATGGAAGGAGAAAAAAAATGTCCATGTTACATTTCCAAATGAATCAGCACCAGGCCAAGAGCAAAAATATGTATAGTTATTTTAATCCAGATTGGAAAACAGCTCTTTCTCTTTTTCCAGTGGCTGCTGAGAATTCTGGCTATCTACTGCTGATATTCCTGTAGAATTGTATGAAGATGATTTCCAAACTCTTAGGAAAAAGTGCTGCAATGAAGCATGACATAGTTTGCTATGGTTTCAGCAAAAGTGGTCTGAGAGTAGTCTTCTATCACAAAAACAAATAACTGGTGGGCTGAAGATGACACCAAAAATGTTGGGAACATGTATAATCTTGGAGTTTCAAGTTAGGCATTCATAGATTCAGTTCTGATGATACCACAGCAATGGTTGTTTTGACATAACATCTCTGTCAGAGTTAAAACAGATGGTCTGAAAAATCCTTTTCATTGCTTGAAGTATTCCCCTTGTCAGTAGGAAGGACTTTTAACAGTTCATTTTTTTTGACAAAATGTTTCCATTGCTACAATATGCTCCTATTCCTAGGAAGAATAATATCTAATGTTTTGATAATTATTTGATTATTTGATAATTATTTCCATCAAAAATAAAAGTCTGGGCTTTTTTTGCTGATGGTTGATATGGTGTTATCCCCCACCCCTTAATAAATAGGGCATTAGAAGAAGAGCGATTCCTGTGAAATTAATTTCTCCATGGATTAACCAGGTTGCAAGCTGGAGTATCATTTAGACATACGGATTTTGTTTTATTTACAGCTAAACAAAAGAGATGATACAAATTGACTTTATCAGTTTAGTTGAGATGAAATATCCATTGTTGCTGAATCCTTAAGACTGTCCTTAAGAGGAAACAGATAACATTCAATCTTGTATGTGTGTGGGTCCCAGCACATGCACAAAACTTGACCAATGAAGAGGTTATCCATATTTTCATGTCAGAGTATTTCTATAGTACTTTATGCCTCTAAAGCTTAATATTGTGCTATGATACTATCCTTCTATTGTTTCTTTTGAAAGTGTACAGAAAAAAAATGAATACAGAGGAGAACAAAGCTTAAGTAGTTGAAGTATAGCAGACATTTTTTAGCATTCAGAACTATATGTTCTAACCGTAACCCTAAAAGATGGAAGTGGATGGATCAGAAAAATGGGGGATTCATAAGAATAAGTGGAGTTTTACATAGGTAAGTTTTATGAGGACTTGGAAATGGCTATTCTGTTTGTATGGATGTGTAAACTTAAAGGGAGGTTATATCTCTTCTCTTTTCCCAGAAATACATCAAGGAATCATAATGCTGGGCAGAACAGCTTGATACTAAAATTCAGAGGCTGAAAAGAAAGAGGAACTAGGAGGCATATATGTTCCACTTCTAAGCAAAAGCTTTGCTTAGTTAAGCTATGATTTAAACTGACTGTGATATGGCACATGTCAATTCCTAAGTGTGCTGTCAGGTTCAAAGAAAATCTCTACCACTTGTGCTTAACATTGGACCACCTAAGAATTGCTAGACACGAGTTCCTAAAATTGCAATTCCATGCATGTTGAACCTCTAAAATAATTCTGTTATGATATAGAAGAATTTACTTCAAAGTAAACATGACCGAGATTACCTGTACTTAGTAAAAAGTACCAAAGGTTTAGGACAGACAAGATTTTTAAGTCTGGCTGTGAATTTCAATCCCCAACACACATATTTGTTTTGTTTGTTGTGTTGTGTTGTGTTGTTATATTAGTTGTTTAGGTGTAGAAGGATTCTGGGCATATGTGGAAATAGAAATCAGGTTCCAGGCACATAAAACTGGTGGATTTTTTTTGAGAATATATAATATTAGTTGATGAAATATCATTTCTTTTCAACTATTGTACATCAGTACCACTGTGTTTTCAATACTTTGTAAAATATGGAATAAAGCTGTGCAAACCCTTCAAAGGTATTCCAGTCTACTAAAAAAAAAAAAAAGCTGAGACTTGTATGCAGAGAAGTGGCCATGTAAGCCTTAAAAAGACATAGTTGCTTCAGTGATTCCAAAACAGGATTATTTATTTATTAGACTTTTGTTCTGCCTTTATCACTTTATAAGTAAGTCAAGACAGTGAACATATATAACAGTGCTTCCCCTTCCATTTTTCTCCCAACAGTCATAAAACACAACTACATTGCTACCAATGGCAATCCTTGTGGTTGTGGTATCCAACCACTGTCATTAGGTAAGGTATATTCTTATTGATTCCCCAAAACCAAAATCAGTGGGGATGGTGGCAGGAAGTTGCAAGTCCCCGGCTGCAGGCAAATAAGTGATTCCTGCCAACTGGGGAGGGAACATATTCTTTGGGGTCTACAGTTAAAGCTCATTTTCTTATTGTTGCTGAATTGCATAAATGAAATCAAGCTTTATATATACTGAAACTGAAAATTTCTTTATTATGATCTTTGACCAGCATTACAAATAAGAAAAAAGAAAACAAATTTCTATAGCAAATCTATTATCTCTCAGAATATCATAAAACAATGGAACAACAAATCTAAAGGGTAAGTTTTATGGAGCAGCTTAGTATTGATATCATATGAGTCCAAAATTTGGAAATCACTGGTAAGAGCAATGTATATTTCAAGTTATCACACATAGGTAGTCCTTGCTTATCAACCATTTATTCTATAACCATTCAAATTTATGATGGTATTGGAAAAACAGCTTTACAATCTATTTGCAAACACTCACAACCTTCACATTATCCTTATAATGCCTTATACATTACAATATGTGTGTGTGTGTGTGTGTGTGTGTGT
>BHEV01005745.1:0-10505 GCA_004319985.1 Emydocephalus ijimae | reverse complement strand
TTCTTCTCCTCCTCCTCCTCCTCCTCCTCCTCCTCCTCCTCTTCCTCCTCTTCTTCTTCCCCATTCTTCTCCTTCTCCTTCTCCTACTCCATTGCTTCTCTGGATGCAAATCTCTTCTCCAAGGTCAGGCTGGCTTCAGGATGTCCTAACCTGGTGCAAATAGCTGGGTTGTGCACACGCTTACTCACTTGGAACAGAAACACGGGGAAGGTTCAGATCTGATTAGAGCAAAGCCAGAAAAACAGGGAGCACTGAGGGAATCAGTTCAGTTGCATCGTCCTCCTTAAAACAAATTTTGTTTTGCCTTGGAGGAAAGCCAAGGCTTGGTTTAAGGGCAGCACACGTGGATTTGTTCCATTCTGAATTCTCTGCTTTTACAGAGGCACCCTCTGTCCTACTCAGTTAACTCTCCTAAAACTGCAAGTTGGCCCATCGATATTCAGCCCACACCAATAATCCAAGGATTGCCAGGCACTTTCCTTGCTGGGAAGGTCCCCAGGCAGTCAAATGCACAGCTTGTTGTCACTGAGATGGGGGTGTGGGAAGCCCTCCCACTCCCGGCTTGGAACCAGACCGGATTTTTCTTCCAACGAAGAGAAAAATATATTTGGAAAGCTGCTAGGTCCTAAGCATGCAGGGACTTGTCCACTGATTTTTTTTTCCCAGAGGTTATGGGTTGTTTTGTCCCTCCTCCACATATGGGTCTGTTAGTGTTCAAGGGAGTACTAATACCACTCTATAAAGCCTTCGTAAGACCACACCTAGAGTACTGCATCCAGTTTTGGTCACCACATTATAAAAAGAGATGCTGAGACTCTAGAAAAAGTACAGAGAAGAGCAACCAGGATGATTAAGGAGGCTAAAACATACAACAAATGGTTGCAGGAACTGGGCTTGGCTGGTCTAGTGAAGAGAAGGACCAGGGGAGACATGATAGCAGTCTTCCAATATTTGAGGGGCTGCCACAGCGAGGAGGAGGGGGTCAAGCTGTTTTCTAAAGCATCTGAAGGCCAGACAAGGAATAATAGATGGAAACTGAACAAGGAGAGATTTAACATGGAAATAAGGAAAATACTTTCTGACAGTGAGAACAATCAACCAATGGAACAGAAGTTGCCCTCGGAAGTTGTGGGAGCGCCATCAGTTGAGAACTTCAAGAAGAGATTGGACTGCCATTTGTCAGAAATGATGTTGGGTCTTCCGCTTGGGTGAGGGGGTTGGACTAGATGACCTACAACAGGCTTGTCCAACCCGCGGCCCGCGGACGCATGCGGCCCAGGTCGCCTCGTAATGTGGCCCAATGCCCACCCCAACCTTCGTGAAAGATCCAGCCAGGAGGAGGAGGAGAGGCAGGCACGAGGCGGGGCGAGGCGAGCAACAGAAAAGGCGGGCAGCCACAGCCCAAAAGTCCCGCCCTGCCGCCTCCTGCTTTTGCCACCGCTGCCACCGCCGCTGCTTCTTCTGCCCCCGCCGCCACCACCGCATTTGCAGGAGGAGAGGTAGGCACAAGGCGGGTGAGCTTTCTTCCCCCCCCATCCCGCAAAATTTGGCCAGAAAATTATAAAATAAAAAATAAATAATTTTTAATAAATAATAAATAATAAATTTATTTTATTTTATTTTATTTTATTTTATTTTATTTTATTTTATTTTATTTTATTTTATTTTATTTTATTTTATTTTACTTTTTTATTTTATTTTATTTTTATTTTTTATTTTTTTATTTATTTATTTGTGGCCCAAACCAAATTTTCATCTTCTAATGTGGCCCAGGGAAGGTGAAAGGTTGGACACCCCTGACCTACAAGGTCCCTTCCAACTCTGTCATTCTGTTATCTGTTGATGAGAAGAGAAATCAATTGTTGCAGCAAAAACAGAAGGTTAGGTTTACACCTTAGGATAGCTATACTGCATTCCTAGGTTGCATCCACAGAGGGATGTTCTTCAAATCAAGTCGGCTAGTACAGGGGTGGGCTTCAAAAATTTCAGCAAAGGGGTCTCTGCCCAGTTGCTGGGTGGGCGTGGCCTAGTTGACCTCCTGCACCATGGTGGAGGGGCGTTTTTGCCCTCCCCAGGCTCTGGAGGCTTTCCTCGAGACTCCGGGAGAGCGAAAACGGCCTCTCTGGGCTCCGGAGCCTCTCTGGAAGCTGGAAACAGGCCCATTTCCGGCCTTCCCAAACTTCCAGGAGGCCCATTTTTCACCCTCCCTGAGCCTCCATGCACACCCTGCACTTACCTGCATCCAAAACGGGCCATTTGTGGGCTCCTGGGAGGGGAAGGGAGGGGGTGGGTGGGTGGGGCCAGCCAGGAGTGAGATTTGGGGGTTCTCTGAAATGCACAGAATCTTAGCTAGGGCTCTCCTGAACCCCTGCAAACCCCCAGCAGCCCAGCCCTAGGTCTAGTACCACTTAATACTACACTGATCAGACCACACTTGGAATACTACATCCAGTGTTGGTCACCACAATACAGAAAATATATTAAGGTTCAAGAAAGAGTACAGAGAAGCAATAAAGATGATTAGGGGGTGTTAGGGATACACCCTAGCAGAATCTGCACGGCAATCAGTCAGGCAGGCAAATATGTGAGATAAATGTTTTTGTAGCTTACACTCAGTAAAACAGATACACTGTGCTCGTTAAATCGTTTATTCCAGTAAGATTTTTAGCATAGTCAAAGCAAGTCCATATATCATTCACTAGTTCAGTCCATCCGGGGATTATTCAGTTGCAAAGTCTAGTGTCGAAAAAGAGGTCAGTAAACTTACAAATATCAGTCCAGTAATATATCTCTTCACAGTAGAGATATAAAGAAGTCAAACCTCCTTTCTTCCTTCAGCAGCAGCAGCAGGGAACACGCAGTTATCAAACCATCAATCCATCATTGTCAGCAAGCAATCCAGTACGCCAGCAATCAATCAAGTTCTCTTGCTCCCTCTTATGGCGGTTTTACAGCCGCACCCAAAATTACCTGCTTTGCAGTTTAAAGTGACATACACCCAAACTTACTATCATAGTTTATATATATTATTTTACCCAAACTATGTTAGGTAACCTTGTTATTCCTAACAGGGGGCTGGAGGCTAAATCATATGATGAACGTTTGAGGGAGCCATTCACCAAGAGTCAATACAGGGAGTTAATACAGAGTCATAATATACATGTCATATACATGTAAATGTGTGTACGTGATAGAAGAAGATTTTCCATCTGTACAGGTCGTCCTTGACTGTTCTAAGTTAAAAAAACAGCACTGAAAAAAGTGTCTTATAACCATGTTTCACTCTTATGGCTACTGCAGTGCTTCCATAGTCCCATGATCAAAATTCAGACTTGATAAGTGACTCGTGACTGCTGCCATGTCCCATGGTCATGCAATCACCTTTTGAAGCCTTCTGATAAGCAAGTCAAAACCAGATTCACTTAACACTGTGTTACTAACTTAGCAACTGCAGGGATTCACTTAACAACTGTGCCAAGAAACAAGTAATCCACTGTTTAATTGTTCTCACTGTCAGGAAATTTCTCCTTAATTCTAGGTTGGTTGTGTGAGATCATAATCAAGATCATGTGGATCAGAGGTGCTAGTCAGCCAAAATTAGAAGATGGAGCAGCATCTTGGTCCTAACCTAAAAGGAAACATGAATCTTCAAGAATAATAAAGCTTGAAAGATTTATCCTCCAAAAACCACATTACACACCTCGTGGAAATTAACTCCAGGGATTAAATTCCCTGCAGTGAAAAGTATGTTGGATTTCTCTTTTCTAAATTGCCTTCTGATCTGCTTCATTAGAAGGTTCCTGGTCCTAACCAGAGGTGGCATTCAGCAGGTTCTGACCAGTTCTGGAGAACCAGTAGTGGAAATGTTTGAGTATTTTGAAGAACCGGTAAATACCACCTCTGGTTGGCCCCACCCCCATCTATTCTCGGCCTCCTGAGTCCCAGCTGATTGGCTGGGTCTTCTTTGGTTGCCCTGGACAGGAGAATGGAGCTGGAAAGCAGGTTAGTGGGGTGGGGAGGGAATGGAGATTTTACAGTATATATTATATATTCCCCTGTGATGCCAACCAAGCCACATCCACCAAGCCACATCCACAGAACCGGTAGTAAAAATAATTAAATAGCATCACTGGTGTGGATGCATTTCTTAAAAAGAAAAGGGAAGAAAGTATTACCACTTTGTGCCAAGAAAAGTGTCTCCCTCCGATGTCTGCAAATTATGAAAATCAAGACAAGTGTGCATCATGTGGCTGTTCTGTTCCATTATATTGATATATAAAATGCATGTTCTGCCTTATCATTGTTTTGCAAAGCAGCACAGAAATATGAACAGAAAACAGCATGCTAAGAATCACACAGAATGCTTTGAAACCACAACCCTGATCTTGTTCAGTTTCCCATCATGGTTTTAAGATTTCATGAGACCTTTCCCACATGCTATTGAAGAAAGTTAGCACCCATCCCTCTCCTAGAAGAATGAAATGTTTGGGGGAAATATTAAGAAGACAGGATATTGTATTTCCATGGATAAGCAAAGGAAAAGCAGGCTTTTAAAGACAGAAAGCAGCTCCCTGCCCCCAGCAGATATTTGGTGCACATTAAGACTGGGCCAGCCTATCTACAAAACAGAAGACCTCAGTTCCAGGGCGATGAGATTAAGACATGACCCTCTGGGACATAATAGGATTATCTAGCTCACCAGATGGCACAACCAAGCCCCTTCATTACATCACTCAGCAAGGTTCAACCAAACTCAATTCATACAAACATGACTCCACATGGGAGTCTGCAACCAACAGGATACATGCCTTTGCCACAGGAACAGGAAGCTCAAGTTCAAAGCCCAAGAGAGGGCATAAATAAGCCTCACTTTCCACTCCATGTGGTCAGCTACCCAGGACTTCAACCCTATGTGGTCCTGTTCACCATTAAACCATCCTTCCAAGCAGCCTCCATGTTCCCAGTGTCTTTCTCCCCACTTGGAACTGAACCCAGATGGACATTTCTTTCAATACCCTGAAGCCTTTCTTTGCAGCCTTTTAAAGACAGTGGCTTTAAAAACCCAAGTTTTTCTATAGGTGGAGAATCTGGATGATGTTCTTTATGCAAACTGTGCAGATCTTCTAAGCATCAAATCCCAAATGCCCTCCTATATTTTATTATGCTGGTAACTTACTGGGAAAAAAATAGGAACTCTAATAAAAGGAAAATGATAAAATTAATTGTGCGGTATTGCGGTATCAAATAATGGTTCAGTGCTGAATAATTTAACCACAAAAATAATGATTTGTGGCTTGCATGTTATAATTAAGTACCAGCTGGAAGCTCTTTGATACAACAACAAAGAAGTGTGTTTAAATGATGCTTTTGAGCAAATACTGAAGAATATTCATTGCTGTAAGCATTGTTGTTCAGATTTCCCATTCACAGAAATTTTGATAACAAAACCAAAAAGATGCAGAATAGTTTAATCATCCCTTTCCTGTCAGTTTGACTACAAAAAGATGCTGATTCAGTAATTTCTTCAAACTGTGATTTAAGGCAAGACTAGGATGGAATTCTAAGCAGAGAGTTAACGTGCATCCATCTATTCGTTGTAGCATGAGTCCTTGGTGTTTTCTGGGAGAGCAAAGAAGAAGGAATAGATCAAGAACAACCTGCCTTCCTTTTTAACCAAATTCCTCAAAAATCTATGGCAATTAGAAGCAATTTTCTTACTTAGATTGAGATTCTCTAATTTTGGCTGATACAAGCTGCAGTTGATTATTACTACCTGTAGAATAGAATAGAATAATTTATTGGCCAAATGTGATTGGACACACAAGGAATTTGTCTTGGTGTAAATACTCTCAGTATACATAAAAGAAAAGATACATTCATCAAGAGTTGAGAATCGACAATCATAAGGTAACAAATCATAAGTTACTACCTGTATCAAAGGTACAATAATTCTCACTTTGTGAAAAGTAAATCAGCTGATACTGATACTTTTTGGTATGTGAGTATTAAAGCAAGAAATAGATAACTACCATAACTCCAGCCCAACAGAGATTTGCTCCTGAACCTTTACAAAGATTGAATGGGAAAAAGACATGCAAGAGGTATGAGCATTAGTTAAACAGCATTTGCATTTAATACCCAGCAATTGTGAAATTCTTTCTAGAATGGCTTGATAATTTTACTATGGTAAATAACATAATAAAATTTTGGAGGTGACATGAAGTTCCTTTTCATTGTCCTCCATGTGACAGTACAATTTAATGAGACCCACTGAAGATTCAACAGAGTTAGTGCAGATGTAAGATGTAGTCAGCTTCACAAAATAACAGAATGACTGAGTTGGAAGGGACCTTGGAGGTCTTCTGGTCCAACCCTCTGCTCAGGCCAGACGTGTTCCCACTTATCTAATTCGATACTATGACCCATGTTTTTAGCCCAAATTATCATAGATTCTGTGACTGTTTCTTCTTTTAATTTGTAATCCAGAAGATATTTATATGTTTTACAAATTGTTTTCTTTTCCTCTCCTAACCATATTTTATCTAATTCTTGTGAGATCATATTAAAGCCAAATTGTTCTCTATCTTTTTTTATAATGGGTTTGTATTTGTGCAAAGGGCCACTATGCTATCTCCTTTCCTTGAATTTGTATTTGGTTCCTATTTTTAAGCTCTCCAGTATCATATAGTAAATCTTTATACCTGACAATATTTTCATAATCCAATAGATTTGGATGTGTGACTGCTTCCAATGTAGATAGCCACAATGGAACCTTTGGGTAGTGTTTTTTTTTTAATCTTTCCCCAGATATTGAACAACACATTTCTTACATGGTGCCTTTGGAAATATGAATGTTGTTTAAATTTGCCATCCCACATGAAGGTGTGCCAGGCAAGTTGGAGATCAAAACCTTCTATTACTAATAACCTTCTACTTTAACCTAATCCTTAAACCAGTTTACCATAGCAGCATCATAATATAATTCAAAATCTGGAAGGCCAAATCCTCCTTTTTTCTTGGCATCCTGTAATAATTTATATTTCACTCTGGGTTTTTTCCTCTGGCATATAAATTTAGATATACATTTGTTTAATTCTACAAAAAAGTACTTTTCCAACTTGACTGGCACTGTCTGAAACAGGAACAACAGTTTTGGCAAAATATTCATTTTTATTGTCAAAATACGTCCCAATAACGATAACTGCAATTTGGCCCAATTATCTAAATCTTTAACTATTTGCGTTATTAACTTATCATAGTTATCTTTTTTAATCCACAAACATCTAGCAGTCAACCAGATCCCTAAGTATTTTACTTTATTTACCACCTGCATACCTAATTTATTTGCTAGTTCTTCCTTCTGCTCCTTTGTACAGTTTTTTGTTAATGCTTTTGTTTTTTCTTTATTAATTTTTAACCCTGCCACCTTTCCATATTCTTCTATTTCTCTTAGTAAGTATAGGGCTCATTTCTAAGGGTTCTTCTAATATAAATGCCATATTATTGATGAATGCCTGGAGTTTATATTCCTCTTTTTTAATTCTTAGTCCTCTAATCTCTTGATTTTGCCTAATTTGTGCTAAGAGAGTCTCTTCTGCCAATATATACAGTAGAGGAGCTAGGGGGCAGCCTTGTCTTACTCCCTTATTGGTATCTGTATTTTCCCCATTTATTAATATTTTTGTGGTTTGCATGTTATAAATTGTCTTAATAAATCCTATAAAATTTTCACCAAATTTCATGCCTATCAGTTGTTTAATAAGGAAGTTCCAATTCAGGTTGTCAAAAGCCTTCTGGGCATCTAAAAATATCAACGCCATTGTCTTGGTTGAATGTACTTCATAATATTCTGTTAGGAACTAAGCAAACTCGTTAGCTTGCGATTCTAGTAGTTTTTTTTCCATGACAGGTTCGTAGCCTGCAATTCTGATTGGCCCATTGACAGCGGATTGTGATTGGTCAGTTTTGGCTGATCGGATTGGCTGATAACGGGTCGCTGCTGATTGGATGCTCTCAGCGCGGCAAACTCAAATCATTGGGTGTTGTGACAGCAGCCAGCTCTATAAAAGGAGCTGCTGCTGCCCTAGTTCTTCGCTCTGTTCTGAAGTCACTAATAAAGAGTTGGAGTCACTATTCGATGCCTCATCTCCGTTCTTTGTGCCCACACTCCCAGATCTAACACTGGCGATGAGGATGGGATGCGGAGACGAGAGAGCTGAATGAACACTCATTGAACGCAAACAGAGCACGTGGTTGAGAGCGCACCAATCGCGGCAGAATGACCAGCGGCGCCATACCACCCACTCCATTTGACCCGGCTAACGAAGACTGGGACTCGTATATGGACAGGTTTCAGATGTTCCTGGAGACCAACAACCTGAAGGATGCTACGCCTGGCAAGAAACGAGCTGTATTCCTGACCCATTGTGGGCCCATCATTTTTAAGATGGCAAAGGCACTTGCAAAACCAGCTGAAGTCAAGACGATGGACTGGGACAATCTCGCCCCAATCCTACGGGCTCATTATGCACCAGTGGTGCCAACACTCATCAGGAGACACTAGTTTTACCAGAGGAACCAACAGGAAAGCGAAAGTGTTGGAGACTTCATCGCGGACCTCAGAAACCTGGGGGGACTCTGTGGTTTCGCAAACCTTGAAGAAGCCATGAGAGATCAAATCGTTCTGGGTCTAAAAGACCCCACAACCCAGAGCAAGATTATGGCAAAGGGGGACATCGCCCTCGCGGATGTCATCGCCGATGCTACTGCAGCAGAAGCAACCAGAAGGTCAGCAGCTCGAATGCACCGAGCGAACGCACCGCACTGCCAACTCGCCAGTGACCCTACAGCCCTTTCCAAGAGGCACGCAGCGACTACCCACCATGAAGATCTCAAATCCTCCTCAGAAAGCGAAGAAGAGGAGGTCAACAGACTCAGGTCAGACCAAGATCAGCGAGATCAACGGACTCGTAAACCCTCGTATCGGTGTGATGGATGCGGGGGAAACCACCCAAGATCAGACTGCAAATTCCTAGACGCCCTCTGCCGCTCCTGTGGAAAGAGGGGCCACATCGCAAAAGTCTATAGAGGCAAGCGAGGGTCCAGCCCAAACCGAAGAGAAAATAATTTCCAGCAGACAACAGGCACCCACCAGTAAATCGGGATCGCCCAAGCAACCAATGGAACCACTACTACAGAAATCGAGCACCAGCCACTTCTACCAGGCGAGAAGAGGCACACCAAACCATCACCATCGGCCACGCTTCATCCCTTGATGCAAGAAAGATGAGAGTAAAGATCGCCATTGAGAACCGTCCATGTGTTATGGAAGTTGACTCCAGGTTCTCCCTATCAATGGTCTCCTGGAAAACCCTCAAACAGCTGATCCCTGACATCCGTCGCCAGGATCTCAGCCCTCAGAGAATTATCTTGAAGGACTATCAAGGAAACAGGATCCCGGTCACCAGCTCCAGCCATGTCCAAGTCTCCTTCAAAGACCACACCGCAACTCTACTACTTACAGTCATTGATAAAGATCGACCCAGCTTATTAGGCTTGCAGTGGTTCGCGCCACTTGGAATCGAACTGGCGGGCATCAACCAAACTGAAAGCGATGACTGGGAAGCAGCTCTTGTCCAAGAATTCCAGGAAGTGTTCACCGAGAAGCTAGGCAAATACAAGGGATCCCCCATATCGTTTAACATCTGCCCAGATATTACGCCCATTCGCCTTAAGCTCTGTCGAGTGCCTTTTGCACTCCAACCAAAGATCGATGAACAATTGGACAAATTGATAGCCCAAGGCGTGTTGGAACCGATTGACCACGCCCGATGGGAGACCCCCATAGTAACCCCCATAAAGCCTGACGGATCTCTGCGAATTTGTGGGGACTACAAGGCCACCCTAAATCACGCACTTCAGCAGAGCGCTTACCCCGTGCCTGTGGTACAACACCTACTGCACTCCCTTGGGGGCGAGAAAATATTCGCAAAGTTGGACCTAGCCCAGGCATACCAGCAGCTGCCTATAGATGCAGAGACCGCAGAAGCCCAAACTATAGTCATGCACAGAGGGGCATTTAAGCGTAATAGACTCCAGTTCGGAGTGAGTGTGGCACCTGGCATCTTCCAGAGTCTGATGGAGAGATTGCTACAAGGCATAAAAGGGGTCGTGCCATATTTCAATGATGTCTTGATAGCTTCCCCCACTAGAAGTATACTAGAAAAGCAGCTAAGAATGGTCCTCCAAAAATTTAAAGACGCTGGCCTGAAGGCCAAGAAGGACAAGTGTCAACTATGTACAGAGAGGGTTGAATTCCTTGGTTACCTTCTTGACAAACAGGGAATTCACCCTACTGAGAAAAAAATTGGCTGCAATCAAAAACGCCCCAAGACCTAAGAACAAAACAGATCTTCAAGCCTTTTTGGGACTCATTAACTTTTATAACATCTTCCTACCCCAGAAGGCGACTGTTGCTGAACCCCTGCATAGGCTCCTCGATAAGA